>VZUA01011741.1:0-32756 GCA_013401035.1 Horornis vulcanius | reverse complement strand
GAGAGCTCATGGGACTTAAACACACATATAGGTCTCATATAGAACTCATGGGAAATGCTCCAGTGCCTGGTACCAAAGAGGAAAGATTTCCTTCCACTGACAGCTGGGCCAACACAATTGTGAGCCTTTGGACTTTTGTGTCAGGGCTGGAGGCTTCCTTCTGCTTAACTAAAGACTGGGCTTAAACTTGGAGAAGAGCCAGCCCGAGAATATTAGAAGAGAGGGAAAAAAATTAATGATAAAAGAGAAGGGAAAACCTCAGCCCTATAAGTAAATGCCACTTGCTCTGCACAGAAGGCACTATTAACTTTGAGAAGTTGGAGGAGTGAATTTTTTAACCATTTAACCATTTAATTCAGGATGTATTGGAAATTGTATTCTAAAATGTACTTATTAACATTGAAAGGAAAAGATAAAAAATGGTGCAAAAAAAGGTGATATAGAATGCTGCTTAAAAATGTATTGTGTTACACTTCCATATAAATGTTATACTGGAAAATCTTTGAGAGACGTAGCCTGCCCTTTAAACCTTTAGGCATTTATGGCCTTAATTATGCTTTTCACCAAGATTTTGCATATTTAATATTTCCTTTTAGAGCTTTCAAGAGTCTCAGTTATTAATTCCACTGAGGATTTATAGGTCTTCTGAATATCCCTTAAGTATAAAGATTGTAGACTCATCAAATACTGTTTTCTTCCTTTAAATTTTTATGATTTCTGTATCAAACAGGCAACTGCAGTTTCAGAGTTGAAAATACAATATTTATTGCTTGAGGTTCTCTCTACCTTTCCAAACAGAAGCAATTTCTGCAGTGAAATCTGTATCTTCAGATGTGGTTACAGAATGCAGCAAAAGATCTCTAATTCACGAGAACAGGCAGTTACTTTTCATACTGCATGGCCAAAACAATAACATCTCACCTAAAGATGCTATTTATGAAGTGAACCACCTGCAATGGAGAACAGTGTTAACCAGAAGCCTATGAATAAATCATGGAGCCTAATTTTCCGTTATTACAGCCATTGTTTAAAAATGCATGTCTAGCCAGGACTTTGTAATGATTTTGTATTACTTAAAAAAACTTGTGCAGTTTTTTTCCCCCCTCAATTATTTCATTGCTTCTTCATTATCTTTGCTCTCCTCCAGTGCTTGTAGAGCTTTTGAAAACTGGTCGGAGAAAAAAAATTAAAGAAATAGGAGAAAAGGAAATTTTATTTTTTTTTAATTGCCCCTGAGACTATCAATGCTTTAGATATTTTTATGCTTCTTTCTTCAAATGCTTTCACCATGTTATGCCTTGGCATCTGTAGCAAAACCCATTAGCTGTGACAGGTTAAGATGCCTCTACAGGCTTCACCACAAAGGAACTGAGTGAGTGCCAACCATTATTCCCTACCACGTGCCACACCAGCTCTCTGGAGAAGGCCAAATCCATCACTCTGCTCTTTACTCCTCAGCCCTGTGGGGGAAGCTGCTCTGAGAATCTCAGTCGCTTGGTAGGGGATTTTTCACTCCTGGCTACACCATGGTTTTGGTTCATTAACCCACAGGCAACAAGGACATTCCTCACTCAGTTGATCTTTTGCAGCACTTATGTAATTTTTTAGGTTTAGCGAGTGCTGTAGGTGGAAGACAGGATATACAAATTAAATTGAATTTCACTGACTGTGGAAACTCCACCATCAATATGAGCCAACCTGTACCTTCTGCATATCACTGTACTACTGACCAGTGCTAAACCAACCCTCTCCAGCATTTCTAAGTGGGCCCCAAACTGATTTGACCTCTTGCCAGCTGTTTCCACATAATGTGTGGTGGGATTCATATTCCAGGTCCTTCATGAGGATTATTCCTGAGCTGTCCCCATTAACATCACCGAGAACAAACCTCACAGATCCTCACGGTGGAGTTGTCTTAAATAAGTGTGGATTATTCATTGTGTATTAAATCTCCAGAATCCACTCCCATTTAGAGATTGATCACATGTTCTTGTCTTTGAGGCTGTGTACGACACATTTTTTTGATGCACATAGAGAGGAGCAGTGAGGAGTTAATGGCATGATCCAGGCTGGAAGGAAACAGTAACTTCATCATTCTCACACTGACAGCTTCCTTTAGATGAAGCTGTGATTGAAAAAGCCATAAGCAGACTCTATGCAGCCTTGCTGAGGTTAGGAAAATTAATATATTGAAAGCACAGGAAGTATATGTTGATATTTCTGATACAAATTGAACAGGTTACCCTCATTCTGTCCCCCTCCTGNGGTTGGTTTTTTGGTTTTTTTTTCTGGTAGCAGAGTTTTTCAGTGTTCTGTTCTTTTGGTTCCACGCGAAAGATCAAGCTAGTCTTTCAATATAAGGCCAATATTTCCTTATGAATTTGAGGGTGCATGATCTGTTTTCCAGAAGAACCAGCTGCAAGCAAAGGCAATTGCATAGCTGGCAAGAAAATACCCAGCCCTTTGGTAAAGTTTCTTCCCTATAAATCTCAAGTAACTTGAAAAGGTGGCATGAATATTGTTATCCTCACTTTAAAGAGAGATCAGATGAGGCATAGGAAAACTAAAAGAGCTGGAAATGGAACAAGTTCAGCCCTCCTGAATCCCCACTCTGTTCCCTTTCCCATCATTGTTCTCAGGCTTCTTCTTTTGAGTGCCTCCTATCAAAGGGGTTTGGAAAATTTCCTTGCAGTGCATATTCATTTTGAGAATAAGTGATTGCAGAGACTTGGTTCCCACTCCTGTGGTTCCTTCTTGCAGCACTGAACATCTGCTTGCAGAGGCCTCTGCACGTTCCTGCTGCTGCTCCTCTGCACAGAGCCAAGAGCTCTTGGTGGGAGATTCAGCACAGCCACGTCCCACTCTGGTTGTCAGTGCCCAGGGAGGTGCCAGTGGGGGCTGAAGTTATGTGATCTTGAGTCTAGAAAGCAGGAAACGTTTTCCTAGTGTGCTCTGCTCCCTGAATAACAAGGGAAGCTAATGAACATGAGATTGCAAATGAATTGCAGGATCTGCCATTTCAGAGGTGTTGGTTCCTCTTTAGCATTCTCTCTGCTTCCACCCACCACAATAAATTCAGATTAGGTATTGAAACATCCAGTTGAAAAATATGTTTAGTGTGGCATAACTTACATTTTGACACATCATCTAAGATTCTGGTACAGGGCACCCCACAAAGTGCTGGAGAAATATAAAAAGAACTGGAATTAGGTTGTGATCTCATTTGTCCAATCCAAAATTTTTACAAAAGTGTAATAGGTGGGATTTCCTCTTTTGGGAAGGTAATTTTTAATTATCCATCCTAGTAATGTACTTAACTGCCTTCACAACTCTAATTCTAACATCTTCACATTGCTAAAAATCCAGTTAATTTTAATTCCATTTTCCAAGCCCAACAGTGCTGTTACCTGCCATAAAGGGATTATTTAACAGCTCTAAAATTATATTGCAGGTATTAAGTCCCTGGATGTAGGCCCTGGAGTTTTAACATGGCCAAGCCAAGATGAAATTCATAAAGATTTTGAGAATGACTAATTTTAAAACAGATTTTAAAATGCTGATTTGTTTTAAAACAACCTCTTTTTTTTTCTTTATGTTTTTTAGCTACAGCTTTACCTGAGCCTGATAAATATCTGGAAAGAAAGGGTGAGCTGTGCAAAAAGGATGAAGGGTGAAAAACTGTTTCCACAGACACTTGTAGAGCCAAGAGTCTCTGAAGAATGATACCTTGACTCTCCAAATGAGTATCACAAAGAATCTCTATACAGAAATGAAATCTATCCTCTCTTTCTGAAACTTCACCCAGCCCAAAAGGTATTTTGCAGGCCTTGAACCACTGCTTGTACAACATTGCCATTATTTCATGGCTTTCATTCTTAGAAGTTTCTGTGAAAATCTGTGGCTGAGTCTGTGTGGGCTCCCAGTGATCTTATTTTCATGCTAAATAAAATTATTGCTCCTCTTTAGTTCAGTGGATATAGGACAGGCAACACCTCTGAGAGTCTGATGAGGGTTTCTTCTTCCCCATACACTGATCAGCAGAGTAACCAAAGCCTCTGACAGTTGTTCCCATTCATATCCCTGGAGGACAGAAAGATGAACACTACACCTGCAAGATCTTTTATTGCAGCTGGAGGGAGAAGAAGAAAACAAACAAAAACCAGAACTTTGAAGTTCTGGTTGAATTTCTAGGCTAGAAAAGATAAATTCAGCTTCTATTAAAAATGTTAAAGTTGAAGAAATGTGGTACAGGAATCAGTGAGAAGATGAACGAGCAGTTCAGGAAGGACATTTCTGCAGTTTAACATCTGGGGGAAAGGCTGCACTTCAGAGCTGTTTTGGAGGGAATTGTTTGCCTGCTGTCTGGAAAATCCTGTTGCTTGAGTGTTGCTTCTGCAGGGTGCTTTACTCTGGGATGTTTTTTGGTGCCTTACCCCATGCAAACCATGCTGTTTCCCTGCCTATTTTCCTGGAATTCCTGAGTCCAGGCTTGGGCTGATGGTTTGGATTTCCCTGGAACCTCCCCAGCAGTGAGGTCAACACAACCGAGGCAGGAGTGTGCTGGGGAGGAGGTGTGAGTGAGCCTGAGACCAGCTCCAGGCACCAGAGATAATTCCATGGGTTCCTCAGGAGGGTTTGGCAGCGTGGAGCCCAGGGGCATGTGGGGCAAAGGGGCTGGGGCCTTGCTGGAGAGGGATGTGGAGCAGGAAGGGCTTAGTGAGGATCCACAGGGTCTGGTCTGGGGGCCAGGCAGGGCAGCTCACTTGCCCTGTTGAGATTGAGCTTGCACATCAATGTGGATACATCCCATGGCTTTAGGTGATCCCACTCTGACCTGGCCTAGGAAAACATGGGCTCTAGCAAGTCAGATTAATTATCCTTATCTGTGTTTACAGATAGAAGAGAGATATCAGAAACACAGCATGCATCCTGTGAATTACCAGGGGATCAATTAATTATTTTTAATAGAACGTGAGTTTACTCTGGATTAGAAATTTTTTTTTATCCTAGTATTTTTCATTTAATGTTTAAAATCTGTTAAATAATTAAAAAAAAAAAAGGATATACTTAAGTGTATTCTGCTGACAGTGCACTGAGTCAGTAGATATTTCACAGCCAATATTATGGCTTGAATGCAGATGATTCATTCATACTTCAGGCACACTTGGTCCATGAGTCCTTAAAAATATCGAGTCCATTTTGGCTCAGTAGTGCCATCTAAAAGTTTACAAGGTGCGAAGTGTTTCTCAAATTGTATGAATGGAGAATTACACTGTAAGGTAAAAGTGGCTGCTTTGAGCCTGTCTGCCCATCAGGAGAAGCACTGCAGATGGATAAGGCAGAGGGAGAGGTGGGAGTGCAGCCACCTTCAGAGCAGACAGGGTGAGGGGAGCATTGCTCTCATATCTCATATTTCAACAAAGGCGGGGCCGAATCCGCAGCCCAGTGGCCAAATTCTCCTGTTTTCAGCAGGACTTGGCTGTGGCCTTTGGTCACTTTGGGCTGGTGGATCCAGTCTGAGTCTGTTTGCTTGATCTTGTACTTTATTTGCTCAGGTTTTGTTTTTTTTTTCCTTTGGTTTGCTGAAGCAATAAGCCTGCCCTCCTCGGCTGCCGAGTGGAATCCTTGTTTGATTCCAGCCTTTTTCTGCTTGGGAAACATCAGCAGGCCTTTCAGCACAGGCTGTCCTGCTCCCTGTCCTTTCCTCTGGTGCAGTAGAGGCTGCACAAAGCTGTTCTGTTTCCATCTAGTCTGGGCTTCCAGAAAAAATCAGTGTGGGAACCAAAGTGTCCATTTTCATACAGTGCTATCAGTATTTAATACTTTGTTAAAGCTGGGAGTTAGCAGGGTCAGGCTCTCCTGAAGGTGCTAGAAGTGATTTTGCCTGAAGAGAGGTAAAGAAGTAGAAGTCTCAAACTGTCTTGTTTCAGCATAGAACCATCTCAGAATTGTTTGGATTGGAAGGGACCTGAAAGACCATTTAGTGCCAATGCCCCTGCCATGGGCAGGAGCACCACACACTAAATCATCCTTGAACCTCTTTTATATTCTCTCCTTTTTGCTCAGTGTTCATCTTCTCTTTAGTGTCCCTTTCTGAGAGGTCATCTCATTGCTTCAACGAAGGGAATTTCCAATGTTTAACAAAACATTTTCCTGAGAAGCACAATAGACAAAGCTGGGCTGTTTTTATTCCAAGATTTAATGGATTCTGATGTGCTAGACTTGTCAGTAGAGAATCACTGCAGGACATGACACTACATTTGCATACAGGAAATAAGTAGCATTTAAATGAAAAAAAAAAAGTAAATAAAAAGGGTATTGTGTAAGAAAGTATATGTGTAAGAAAATGGAATGTATTGTGATCCATTTCTAAGTTTTCTGTTTAAACATGAAGACTCTGACTGGCCTGCTGGCCATAAAAGACTGTGAGTTAAAGAGTCATTTGGCTACACTTAATCCATGCCCTGGAAACAATCAAGAATTGTTCCCTGCAGTATATTTTGTAGTATTTTTGTCTTGTGATTGAGGGTAAGCTGCAGTCATGAGATAACTGGGTGCAAGTTCAATTCACATGCTAACTCTTATTCCCAGAAGAGGACTGTGGAGACATTATATTAAAACTTTCTGCTCTGTCTATACCTCTGAGCATTATTAGCAGGCTCTGGAGATGTGAATGTACAGCTGCCTTCTGCTGGAAGGTGTGTCTGAGGCTTATATAGCCAAACCCAAAGAAAGATTCATCCAAGAAATTTCTTCTTCTGTTTCCCTTTGTTCTCTAAAAATTCCTTATATTCTTTATGTTAAACAAAACTTCATTCAAAATTCTCAAAGTACCTTGCAAGTCCCACTGCCACAGGCAAGTTCTCATCATTTCAGTGCGCTAATCATTCCTGAAGTTGCTAAATGTAGTTTAGGTATTTCTATTTTTAACTATTCTTTACAGCAATTAATTACAAATGTGCTAGATAGGCTTTTTAATTAATGAACTTCCACTGTTTTCTAAAGTTAAAAATAAATGCTTCAATCAAAACTAAAAATTCCTGTGAAAGAAAAGCAAACAGAAGCATCTATTTTAGCTCCAGAGTAGCCGTCTCAGACAGCACGTGATGGCAATCTTGTTTACATGATTTTAGAAGATAGCTTTGACCACAGGCCGGAGCATGACTGTTTTTTACATAGTTTTGTCTGTGTTTAGTGTGGTTTCCTCTTTTATTGGCTGCATGATATGTTATCTGTCTCCATTACTCCTTAAAGGCGTGCCTCACCCATCAGGACAAAATTCAAGTTCATCTCAGCCCGTGCAGTCAGGTGACAAAAATCACTTCTGCAGTTTAGGCATAAACTTCCTTCCACATCTGACCTTTTACTCTTGAGCAGGGAAGTTTATTGACTCCTTCTCCTAGCAGTAGTAAGTAGCAGGGCCTTCTTTCCACCAATCAATCCATATAATTTTGTGATGAAGCAGAGCGTGCTGCTGGTGTGATTGATTTACACGTTATTTATCTTTTTCTGCCCAGTTTAAATTGGTCAGCCTGATCCTATTCACACGATAAAAATCATCATGTCTCAAATTACTTACTCAATAAACTGTGAGTTTGTCTATTATTAGTGATCATTAGTGTTATAATACAGCATGGAAATTTAGAGCAAATTAACTACATATGCAAGCTGCTGGGCTCATCTGCAGTTAATCATAAGCATACTGTTCAAGTGGGCAGAGGATTTTGCAAGATTATTTCCAGGAAGAATTTGTGGGAGGAGAGCTAAATATCCTTGGGTTGTTATATATTTTTTTTTTCCACACCGTAATCTTGGCCTCCTGAATGAATGTTTATCTGAAACATAGTCAATGACTGAAAGTACAAAAGAGAATTATAGCTCAAATTAAAAGAGCTTCTCCTGCTGCCAATTTCAAGGCCCCAGATTTTTATGACCATAAATAATGAACGGAAGTTCCACGTTGGTACAGCCCCCACAGCCTCCCCTGCCTGGTTCAGTCATTCCCCTTTAATAAAGGCCATCGTGGCCCTACAACAGGGAGATGTGGTGGGATGTACAGCCTTGCATGTTATCTGATGATGACACACACACTGAGCACCGTGAGTTATCACTTCCAGTCACTATTATTTCCTATGAAAATAATAGCTTCCAGTCACCGTGGGTTGCTCTGAGATTGCCTTCATACTGATGTAGATTAAAAGTGAAGGGATTTCCTGGTAATTACTGGTTTGTCTGGCACAAGGCGGCACAGATGGAGGGAGGTTTAATGTTAAAAAAAATCATTAGAAAACAGTCCTGGCTTTCTGCAGTTTGCAATGCCCATTCCTCATCCTTAAGTACCACTGCAAGCTTCAGATGGGATCTGGTGGCTGGGGCTGGTCCTCCTGTACAGGAAAGCAAAGATGCAACACAAATGTGCATGAGCTCAAATAGTTCACACACCTTAGAGTGCTTCCCTCAGGTCCAGCTTTGTGAGCATGGCCTGGGATCATCCAAATGATGCCTCCAGGGACCCTCCCATGGCCAAAAGCCACAGAGGAGTCCTGCAGGGAGGTGTTGGCAGGGCTGTCCTGCACCACAGGACTCCGACAGGCCTGACTCTTTCTAAAGATAAAGGCCCATTTTGGTTTTGCTTTGCATTTTGCTGGTGAGATGAGTGAGTGAATCTGATGGGGAAAAAAACCACACCCTGGGCTTGCCAGGATTGCAGTGCATGCAATGCAGGTCTGCACACTCTTGCTGTTTTTAGCAAAATCTGCCAGGAATCTACAGCACTACAGCTGGAGAGGGCCTCTCTGAGAACATGGAGAATATCTCACATGCAGTGCTGTCAGGAGCTATTTGGTGAGCTTCTGCTGAAAACTGCTGGATGCTAAACCTACATGTGTGAGCACTTGGTCAGAGATGCAAGCATTTCCAAAGTGTTTTCTATTTCCCACATGTTTAATGCATTGGGGTTAGGGGCTTGTCTGTGCAGTGGAAGTGTCCTGCTGCAGGTTGGCCTGCAGGTGCAGTGCTCTGTGTGGCACCTGCCAGCTTCCTTTGTTGGTGGAGGTCAAAGTGAGACTCAAGCTCCTGTTTTGAAGGTTCCAGGAGATGCTTTAACTTCCCAGACACCCCACCCCAAAAGAGAGCAATAGGCACTTGTTAAAATGTCATGTTCCAATAAGTGGTTTTGTTTAAAAACAGTTTCAAACGTCCTTGTAAGACACTTGGCTAGTGCAAGACAGCTTCTCCCATCCATCCATCTATCCATGTAATATGTACCTTCAGCATCCTTCTTGTGGAAGTCCCAGGAGCTTGATTTCCCTTTCTCCATCCCCTAAGTGGCCTCCTAAAGAAATCCTGTCTTCTCCAGGGGGGGAAACCATGCCCTCACCAATCATTGCTGGCAGCATCTTACCTGTGCCTGGTTCCTTCTGCTGTCAGGGAGCCACATCTGAAATATTTCCCTGTTGTGGAATAGGGAGTGTACTGATGGCAGAACACCAAGTCAGGGAGCTTTATCTCTGAGCTTCACACGCTCCAGCACAGTTTTCCCCCACAGACAGTATTTCTTTTCCCACAATCATCCCCCTCCACCATCTTATCCAGCTGCTGGCTGGAGCTTGGGCAAGGGGTGGAGTGGGAGGCAGGGGGTGGCTCTTTGGCCCTTTCCCTGTTCCTCCTTGGGTGAGGGGAGCTCTCAGCTGTGCTGCTGGCTCTGCAGTGCAGATGGAAGTGTTTGGTCCGAGGCCCCTCTGCCAGCCCCCACGCACATGCTGGTGCACCTGGATAACAGCTCTACCTGTTTACAAATTACCCCAATTTTCTGCTTGATTCAGCAGTAACTGCTTACCCTCCCCTGTGATGTAATTAGGCCTTCAGAGTTCATGCGTGCCTATTATGATCTCTCTTGTGTTTTGTCTTTTTTTTTCTGTAGCCGTAATCATATATATATATATATTAAAATTTCTTATCAATTGTTCAGCTAAATTATGCACAGTGGGCCACGCTAGCCCTCCATTAACATAAAGTATGCTAAACAACGTGTTTTCTTTCTGATAATTATGCTCTAAAGTACCAACTGCTTATTCTAGTGAATTTACCTTCCTCCCAGTTTTTCTTATTTCTTCAAACTTTTAGCTGTCTTCATGGCAGGGCAAGTGCTCCTTCTGCTGTCAGTGAACCAGCCTAATTATCTTTCCTATTATCATCAGAACTTCCAGATGCCTAATAGCTGGGCACTCCATGTTGAAATGAACTATTAGAGCCCATCCAAGATGATTGCTGCCTGATCACGTAAAGATCTTTCCATCAGTTGGAACAAAATATTGCTTCCTAACCCCATCAAGGAGTTAATTGCGTGATGCATGGAATGGAGCTGTGGAGAGAAGGGTTTTGGAAAAGCCTGCCTGTTTTTGCTGGCGTGCCCTTGGCGTCTGTGCCAGCCTGGCTGCAGCTCTGAACTTTGCTGTGCCACAGTGGGGTCACACTTGGAGCCAGAAAATTTCACAAAACCAAGGTGTGGGAGCAGAACTCTCCCAGCCCAGAGCCCCCTCCTTTATCAGCTCCTGAAAAGCAACTACCCCGTTCTGCAGACCTTAACAGGATCAGCTGTTGGAAAGCATGAAACAACAGGGTTTAAGTCCAGTCCTCATTTTACAGAGAGTTTAGTTTTGAAAAATTCGGCTTTTGTCTTCAGGTATTACTGGACACCTCATGTGTGAATATCCTGTTTAAGATTTTCTAGAGGTAATTTGCTTAACTTCCTACAGGCCTTGGTGTAATGAAAAAGTGCTCTTTGATACAGCACTGTCAGCTTTTGAAGTGTTACATAGCTTATGTGGCTAAAAATAAGTAAAGCAATTCTTTGGAAAACTGTTAAAAGCAATGGGTTTCATTGTGTCTTAGATAAGGGTGAGTAACAACCTTAAGAAACTAGAACAATCTGTTTCTTTGCCCAGAAGATCAAAACAGACATTATCTTCAAGATAGGAGTTGTTGTTGGGTTTTTTTTTTCAGTGGTGAATGAGCCAATGGAAATATTTTTATTATTATTCTTTTTTTTTCTACCAAGAACAGTAATATCTGACCATAGAGAGTGTTAGTGATATTTAAGGTGATATTTAAGTGATATCCATTACCTCCTAGAAACTGCCCTACAGCATCATCTCAGCAAAAATGCAGTCAAGGAAAATACTATTTTGGTTCTCATTGTACTTTGAAATCTCTTTTTATTCAGAAAACAATGATTTGCAAAGAAGAGGGGTAGAGTTGTTTATAATACACAGCCTTGGACTTTTAATGAACATCCCCATGATTTGAGATGAGGAGAAAATAATATTCAGTACCCTGGAAATTACATGCACTTTCAGAATAAAGAAATCTAGATCAGAAAGAAGCATCAAAAAAAGCAACCAAAACAATCTTTAGATTCTCATAAAGAATTATTTCAGATTATTTCAACAGTACCAGTGTAAGATTTATAATGAGGCTCTGTTGGACTTTTCATGCAGTTGACTGAAACATTTTTAGCTTTTTATAAATTTAGGTCAAGATTTAATTTTCACTAGTTAGAACAAAAGCAGAGCTGTTCTAGCACAATGGCAGTTGCAGAGGCAGGAGGCTGAGCCGTACCAGAAACATGAGAAAAGAATATGCGTGTCAGTTTTGAATATGTAAAGTTGTGTCAGCGTGTGAATGAAGATCCAATTCATTTTTGTGAAACTTTAGACTAATTAGTTTTATAATTTGCACAGTAAGGTAATGTAAATGTATTGCTGCTGCTTGACTTTTTTCTTAATCCTTTGAGCGAATATTTAATCTTTTTTTATATATTAGAATTAAAGCAACTTGGAAGATATGAATAATTAATCTAATTATATGCCGATCACTTTAATTTCTTTAATGTTTTAGATAAAAAAAAAACAACTTTACAAATTGGTTTAGGTTGGAAAACCCTTTTAGAGGATTTTGTATTTCATCAGTAAGTGCAATTTAGAGGATACAAGCTCTGGAAGTGCCACATTCAGTTTACAGTTATGCAAATGGCCCAGCTAATCCGGTGACCAGGTTCTCAAGGTGTGCTTTCTGAATTCACAGCCTGAATTTCAGGAGTGGAATTTGCCAGTTAAGGAAAGCAAGCAACCAAAGAGCTTTAAAGCACTGGCACCCAGCAAAGGGAAATGTACAGAACCAGTAATCTGCTTATCTGTGGTGTGGACTGAAGGACAACAAAAATTGGAGGGATGAATCTTGTGCTGTTTACGTGTGACAGGGGCTGTGTTTTGTGGGGTGGGCGACAGAAACCCAATGTCTCTGCAATGATGCTTCAGTGTAACTCTAATTATATACAGTACGAACATGCAGTTATGGATAAATTGAGAGCTATCTAGTTTGCATACATCTGAGCATGACATGCATATGGAGTGCTGACTGCTTAACTTGTGGAAAATGTAAACCCTGTACAGATCATCACAAGTGTAGGAGTTTGTATCTGTCCTATTATGGTTGGCTATTTTTGGTGACATCCACAATCACTTCAAATTCCTTCATGATTTGAAAAATTTCCATTTTTTTTTTCCTTTAATGTGTGCATTGTCCTCTGTTTGTACAATTAGCAGCTCATAACTAACTCCTTAGCTTTTTCCCTGCAGCCTGCTATTCCCTATTTTATGACTCTATCTTCTGGGGTTTTTTGTTGGTTTGCTGAGGGAAATGAAAGTACTGATCATTACTGTGGAATTAAAAATAGCTTCTAACAGCTTAGCCCAAGATCCAAAAATAGGCTCTCTTCCGGCTTATCCTGTCAAATATAGTGGGAACCCTAGTAAGGTAACATCTGTGAAAACCTCACTCTGAGTTTGTACCTGCTTTTTTCAGAATCTTTCCCTTGTGTCTGCATAACTCAGTAATTTCAGTCAGATTGTTGATTTTTCTTGTTTCAGGTAGTTTGCCATTGAGCTTCCAGGAAAGGTCATTGGTCATAGAGACTTATTTTCCCTTATGATGCTTCACCGTGTTATGATGTATTTATATGTCATTGCTGAGGAAAAGGGGCAGAGTAGCTACAGAAAAATTGTAGGCAAATTCATACTAATACAAATGCTGGTCTTCTGTGCATGAGATTTCCATATGTCTTACCTGGTTTGGTGTCCTAGGGCCCAGGAATTTGTCATTCACAAGGACAAATGTAGACTTTCCATCCTGTGCTATTAATGTTAAGCCACCATGCTTGACTGGTGGAGAAGTGCAAAATGTATTGTGTTGGCCAACCCAGCTGGACAGGCTGTGAAAGAAAATAAATAGTTCTGCAACAGAAATGCCTTTTTCTCACCCCACTTCCCTGGTAATGGCTGTGACATCAGGCATAAAGGGAAGAGGTGGGCACCAGTCTAAGTTTAGAGGCCTGGGAATGCACATCTTGAAGCTGGACAAATATTTTGGTGGGAATTGTCCATACCAATGCTGGGAGGGAGAAGTGGGTGTCTGAGGACCTGTCAGAGCACAGGCCCATGGTGACACGGAAGTTTTCTGCACAAACATTGATTCTGAAACTTCTTATAGAAACTCTGGTTATTTCTGTGGTTTTGTCCATGAGGGGACTGAACTTAAATATTTACCCAAAATGTTAGAAGCACTGCTGGAAGTTCCAGTACTTCCTCTCTCCCACAGGTTTTTATTTTTTCTAGAGTTTGACAATTTTTCTTTTGTAGTTTATCTCTGTTAGTACAAGGTATAAATAACATGAGCTTTGCAGAGGGCTTTAAGACACAATTGTTGTTTATTTTTAATGGTGAGATACACAGATGTAGACAAAAATGAATTTTGTGCTTATTTACTTTATTTTTCTCATCACTCAAGCAATGTTAGAGCTAAGGTCAGCTGGGCCTGGGTCCTTCTGTAACTCACTGCTTGCCATCTGAACCTTGGTATCCTCCCAGTTTTAGTGGCCACTGAAACCAGCTGATGCCCTGACTGGGATTGTTCTGTAACCCTTCGTGTCAATGTGTATTGTGCCTTTCTCCCAGGTTAGCAGGTTCCTCTCATCTCCCACATCTTCACTTGCTTCTGGGAGCCTTCCTGCATCCCTCCTCAAACACCTGGCATCATTGTTTGGTGCCTGGGAAGTTCCCACAGTCCAAATGAAGTTCCCTGCAGAGAAGAATGGTTCTTAGCTTCATCAGAACAGCCATTCAGTCAAGGTGTTGGCTCAGATTAACTGTTATTGTCTCTGGCCTGGTAATTTGATGGTGAAGGCCTTATCAGAAACAGCAGATATGCAGAACAGGGGCAGATCATTTTGTAAAGTAACAGCTCCCACATATCAAGAAATTCTCTGTGTTATCTTTTTAGATGAATGTATCAGAATTCCCTTGAAAGCTTAAGAGAACAGTAACTTACATGGCTGATGTGACTTCTGATTCAATCCTAGGGATCTCTAAGGAGAGTCTGTAGAAATATGTTAAAGTCCACTCCTTTTAAATTCCACAGGATTTTTCTATGAAGAAAGTGTTTGTATTAGGTCTCCCCATAGCAGGTTAATGTCTGTGTGTTGTCACCCTGACTAAACCCAGCATGGGAGCTGAAGTGGAGTAGAAATCAATGAAATAGCATTAGGATGCAATTGTCTCAAATTATCAGAGAAGAAAGAAGACAACTGTAATTCTCGAGAAGTAACACTTTACCAACTGCTCTCACTAAGCATTAGTTTGGTGTGTTTTCAATTTCAAGGCACTTTCTCTGGAAAATGCTTGGTCCATAATGACCATTATTATCACCATCCTAAAATCTGTGGAATTTAACCTAAACAAATTCCTCAAAGCTTGCACTTACTACTGATGTGCTCCATCCCATTTATCCCCAGCCTCCGAGGCAGCTGTGCTATGGGAATCATGCTTTGTATTTTGAAGCCTGTACCATTCCCAAGGAAAGCTGCTGTGAGCTGCTGAGCAAACACCCTGGTTCAGGCAGTCTGTGTCTCTGGGTGTCCTGTTTTGCTCATGGTGCCCAGCAGGACAAGGTCACTGCAGAATTTCTGTGGTGGCTGGTTCCCCTCTGTTTTATTGGCAGCCATCCCACCCAAGATCTTGTTGCACTCCTGTGACACCCATAATTGTGTGGTCACTATACCTCTTTTATGCTCCTTTTCACTACCAGCATCTCAGATTTTACCCTTTCTTTGTCCTGTTCATTGGCAGGCAAATAATAGGTGGAATGCAATATTGCTGCTAAAACCTGACAAATAACACCTAACTGGAAAATGCATTTTCCCCCATGCACACTGGATATATTTCTACAGGTTACACTGATAATTGTCTCTCGGATGCAATGCACTATTTGCATTTTGTCATTCATCAATTTTATATTTTTTTCCAAGGGGTAGGATCACTCAAGGGGCTGGTTATGTCTTTCATTTCCTGGTTATCCAGTCAGCTCCTGCTCACGCCAGCAGGAATTGAAAGCTATTATCAATATTGAGAACAGGATTTATGTGAGACGAGGATGGGATGTCAGTCAATCTCCTAATAGCAAAGCACTCGTATCCCAGTAACAACCTCACAACTATCAGTTTGTCCTGGGGCTCAATAGGGGATCAAAGGCTAAATCATCACCAAAGCAAAATTAATCTCCATGCCAGGTCAGGATGGAAACCCTTGAGGAATGTGGCCCACGTGCAAGGGAATGTCTGAATAAGTATGAAGATTTCCTTTGAGCGTGCTTTTGTTACAGCTCTGCCCTAAACAGGACACCCCAGTCAGTAGGTTTGCCAAAATGCACTGAAAGGGCATTTATTTATTAAAGAATTTTTAAGGTGATAAACAGATTGGGTTATATCTGATTACAGGCTCTCCCTGCACAGGAATGAGGTGAAGCCTCCTGCTCTATCAGGAAGGCAGGGGTGAAGTCTGGTTCAGTTATCAAGTTACAAGACTCTGAGGCTGAAGACTGTAAAGCTGGGGGTCAGGCAGTAAAGTTTTGGTTTTTTACAGTGTAGAAAAAGATAAGAATCACTGGGCAGGGAGAAAAGAAAGAGATTGGAAGGATTAGGATGATAGGTAGGAAACCAAGGAGCAGCCCAGACTGATGTGTGTGGGGTGATAAAGGAGCTTATGTGGAAATGTCATTGCCTCCCAGCTCCCTTGCTAGGCTGCTGCATTTATGTCTGGTCACACCTATCACCCATCTCCCCTGGTGGGAACAGGTATGGGACAGTCTTTGATATCTCTGCCTTCCCATCTGGACACTGAATCTCATCTTATTTTTTTGTTTTAGGATTTCTCCCCTTCCATCTCTCTCTCTAAAAATCATTTGAAGAGTCTACTACCACCTCAAAGGGTCTCCAGCTGCAGCTTTTCTCTCTTAAGACTTGTGATTTTTGAAGAAGGTAGAACCTGGCCAAAATGAATCACCTTCCTTTTAGATAGTGCATGTCTGTGCATGACAAAATGCCTGTGCAGCATCTTTTCACACATAATGTGGATTTTTTTTTGAGGAACTGGTCACAGACCATTTGATTTAGGTTCTCTTTTTGTATATATAGCTTCTTTTATGAATTCTACTGTTTCCCATCACATTCAGCCAGGTTTCTTGTGGTTGTCCTTTTTAAATGCTTTGATATATGCTTGCTCTTGCCTTCTTATTGACACTTCCTCTGTCTCTACAATGCTTTCAGAGCTTTTGGTTGTGGTTTCTCTATTTGTAATTGCAGAAGATTTTACTCCTTAAAATCTGAAATTTGATCCACTTCAGAAAAAAATATCACTTTTCTAGGGAGCAATTGCCTTTAGTTAAAAAGGGTAAGCCTTTAACATAGGTATGTTCGTGTCACCTTAGCACTATCAGTGTGATGCAGAGCATCACAAGTGGGTCAGGAGGTATGAAAATTCAGACAGTTCATAAAGTAGGAGTATAATTCAGTGCTTGAACATGGAAAGTTCCTGAAATAATGACAGAGGTGAAGAAAGGAGTCAAAGAAGTTTGGCTGGTTGAGAAATGTAGGAAATTTATTGAGAGGGAAGGAGAGATGAGAAGTATGCAAGGCAGTGAAATACATCTACATAGAGGTTTCTGGCTAAAACCTGAATGATATCTGTGAAAGCTCTTGAAAATGGAGTCCAAATTTGTTTTAGACCCTGTAGAGGACATGGGATGAGGGCTGCTATGCACCAGTATGTTATATGACAGAGAAGACTCTGCTGGAGGCATGACAAAGTCAAAGAAAGTCCAAATAGACCTGTGAAGTTTGCAGAGACAAACACTGAAGATTGATTTAGTAACAGATGTGTTCGGGAAGAAGATTAGAGAGAAGCAAATTTAGGAAGAAAATCCAAATATCAATATGCCTGCAGCTCTAGGAGTTTGTATTAGGCTACTGAGAAGATTAATCAGATTTCAAAAAACCCAAATGGAGTAATGCACATCAGATTGTGCTTCTCAGCATACAAACCATGTGCACAATTTGCTATTTTTTTGTAAAAAGCGTGGCTATATATGCAAGTAATTTCCATTTTTCTGCTGCCTTATTTTTAACCCATTTAACAACCTTTATGATCACAGTTCAGTCAAGTAGCAGCAACTGTGCCAATAACAGCATTCCAGCTGGGTTAATGAATACACACATGATTTCATGAAGGAATATATCTTTTTTGACCCAATTTCAACCTTTCCTATTTCAAGCTGTTTAATTATAAGATAAATTGGTTGGAAACAAACACCCATTTATGCAACATTAAAAGTTAAAACAAATTCCAGATGCAATTATTTTAGGCAGCGAGTGCTTGTGATTGGGATGTGTAGGTAACAAATTAGTGGCACAGTTGATAAATGCCTTTCACAGAACAGATGCAAATAACCAGACTTCTGTGTTCCTTGAGTCTGCATGATAATAGGTTCTTTAAGCACCCTGCTAAGAATTAGGAAATTAGTCAAATGGGATCATATTTAGGTTGAGCTAATACTGCACAGCTGAATTTACCCACCATTATCTGTGGGCATAATTGGAGACAACTGTTTTTTGGACCAGCTGTGCAGGTCACAAAAGGATAATAATGGGGGCCCAGCCTTGCCATGTCAGATTGATAAATGTTTATAGCATAGTGAACAATTTAGGATTTTTTTTTAAGACTCCTGGAATTGAATATGCCAAATTAAACTGCTCATCAATTCTACATAGTGTGAGTTGGTGGAATTCACAGGGAGAAGAGAGAAAAGGTGTGCTAAGAGGAAAAGCATCTGAGAGGTGTCAGATAAAACTTTCCCACCACACATAATCTTTTTTACACCTTTCTGTTAGTTGTTTTTCCTGCTATTTTCTCACCTTTCCTTTCCCTGGGTGGGTAGGTTCACAGCAGTTTACGCTGATATTGTGGAATTCAAAGTGCCACTCCTGCACTTCTGGATTTGTCACTGGCTCTTTTTAGCATTTAGGCTTAATTTGTTTGAATAGCTTTTTCTGGTATTCTGACAAATATTTCTTTTCAATGTTCCATCCAAGTACAGGTCTTTACTACTCCTAAACTATAAATATGTTAACAGCTACACTATGTTTAGAAAATACAATGTGATATTAATGTGAAATGTATCTTAGCTGAATCCATTAGTCTCAAGCAGATAAATAGAAAAGCACATTCTGATTTTAATTGCCAGGAATATCTTTCATACTAAATGTCTGTCCTATTTTTTACTCTCTTTAAATGTGCTATTAGGATTTACTTTTGTATGTCCCTTGTATATACTCGAAATTAAACTTTCTTTAATTGAATTCATTATTTACAATGAAAAATAGAGAACCTTAATTAACTTAACTAGGTGACACTAAGGTTTAAATTACTGAAAATAAAATGTAGCTTCTGCTGAGTACTCTCCTTGTACTCTCCTTGTAGCATCGACTTGGATTTAGCTACTATCATAACAGAAAGGGGAGAGGTTAGAGATCTAAAAGGTTTAATTTTATTTTAAAATAGCCATCTAAATGGTGCTCCTGCTAATTTTCCCGAACTTCACAGGATTACATCTGCAGTAATGGCCAAAAATAGTTCTGGAGCCCACAGGAGGCTGCAAAGTGACTGCCAGCAGCTGGACTTTTGCTGGCTCTTGGTCCCCAAGTCTGAAAGCACAGGGGGATTTAACAGATGAGGGAAATCTTTATCTACTGATGGCACGGTCAGGCTGGGAGGGGAACTTGCTGCTCATGAGGGAGGCTGTGGGCTCTCCTAAAAAACCCATCAGTGGCAGAGGGGAGGCTGCTGCTGCCTCTGGCTGCTCCCACACAGCTGGGTGCTGCTGCTGTGGCCCTGGAGCAGCCGAGGCAGGGGCTCTGCCCCAGTGCAGGTTTCAGAGGGGGGTAGGAGGGCACAGCCCATCATTCCCAGCCCATCTCCAGGGTCCTGGAGCCTGACCCTGTTCCTCAGCTGGGCTGGAGTGGCTGTGGCTCCCTGCGTGAGGAAAGTGTTCCATCCCCAGCTCATTACTGGCGCACTCCACACACAAACTGCCTGGAGTGTATAAATGGATCGACTGAAGAGTGTTTTATTATCGAAGTAATTGCTGTATTTTCTAGATTAACATTTGTTAGTGGAGTAGACCGAAATCATCACTGGTTATCTTATCTATGAGGGAAATTTTATCTTTCTCAGGTCTCGGATATTCATGAGCGCAGCAGATGCTGTTAACACCGGCTTTCCTCAGGTTTTGGTCTCCAGAGCAAAATGATTTTCCTTTCTCTGCTCAAGTCGGCGTAGTAGAACTTCCTCTGGGATCTGACTTTTATAAAAGACGTCAGAAAAGATCCTCTAGAGTCAGAATTAGTATTTCTACCAAAATCCAAATCAGATTTCTAGTCTGTTCCTTGCCGAATTAGAGATGTTTCTTAATGCTGAGGCAAGGGGGAAGGGAAAACAACACTTGTAAAATGTTTTTATTGAAACTTAAAGGCAATTATTTCTGAATTCCCATTTTCTTAATTAAAAGTGTCACCGATTTGGATTTAATCAGCACTTAACAAGCCTTATTGTGAAGGGAAAGAGCTAAACAATGTCTGTAATAGACTGGGAGGGTTAGCTGAACTTTGTTTAAATATAAAGGGAGTAGTGCATCTGCTGAAGAACTAAGCCCTTTCAAAGTTTAGGACACTCACCAGCGCCATAGAGCATAAATCACAGTGCAAACTGTGTGATTATACCCTGCAGGGAAATAGACTGTGTGTTTATGGGGCTCTTCACCAAGCACTTAGGAATAATCTGATATAAAGCAGCAGGGGAGGAGAGTAATGACAACTTCAAATTAGTTTAATGAATGTTTACATTAAAAAAGGCTTTTCTACAAACCTGAAAACACAAAGTGACAGTTTCCTCTCCAGACAAAAGAAACCCCCTCTACTTCTCCTTAAAGGACTGGCGATGGGGGAAGACATTGTCAATTTAACTCTTTCAGTGTGGTGGATCATTGTATCTTTATGTGCAGCGTTTTGCTGTCATTGCAGTGACAGTTGCTGGGAATCCAAGTATAAACACCAGGATCTGGTTGGTAGTAGCTCATTTATTTTAAATCACACTGATCTCAGAAAAAAAAAAAAAAAAGAAGTTGAGAATTTAGTTCTCATAAAAGAAAAAATATCTCTTTAAAATTAACTTGGTCAGGCTGGTGTGGAACAAGTGCTTAATAGGTTTTTGGCCATAGTCGTTCAATAGGCTGATGTGGGGTTTGAGTGTTCCTTTTCACTTCAAGCAATAGATAACAAGTTTATTTTATGAAAAAAGAATGGGTTGTTCAAAAAAAAGAAAAAAAAAGTAGAAATTATGCAGTACCTCTAGTTTTCTTCTTAAACTGGAGGTAAATGATCTGTCAAAATTAATACATGTGCAAAATACGTTATTATATATACTGAATGTGTCTGAGAAATTACTGTGCATTTCAGCACTGGCAGTGCAGCATTTTTCATTGCAGCAACATGCATTCACATCACATTTTTAAACCTAGTTTTGTGAAGCATTTCAAATTGCATCAGGAGGAAATTTGGCTTTCTTCTTGCCAGAATAGATACAAATTTTTCCACTAAGAATTCTGCAAATGAGTAAGTATGTTTAGAAAGGAAAAAAAAAAAGCCAACAGCTTTTATAGCTGAGATATGGGTTAGAAATAGAAGTTTGGACGTAGGTTAGAAGATAATTTCCAGTGTTTTGAAACTTCCTCAGCAATTATCTGTGTGTGAAATAGTTCTGGCTATGACTATTACCATACTCACTGAAATATTTTTGGCTTTTGTCCAAGGATGTGAAAAATTAATAACAAATCAAATACCCGTTTTCATTAAGGAAAATGTGTGTTTCTTAAGCAGCCATGGGAAGCCCCAAATCCAGACACTAATTTGTCAATTGCTGTATGTGCTCAGGGTTTTCCTTAATCCAGTGTGCAACACACAACAATGCTTGTTCTGTGGAGCTTGCATATAGAATAAAATTGAGGGGTTTTTGTGTTGATGTCACTCCCACGTAATAAATTATCTGGGATCTGAATGTTTTACAGTTCTTGCAAATGCCCTTGAGATAGGGATGGACTTTGCAGTCTCACACAATGGAAGGAAGAGCTTATGTTCTTCTTGAGAAATGAGAAGAACCCCACAGCCCAGGTCCTGCAGCAGCTGTTCTGTTTCTCATCTGCTCAAATTTCATGTGGGATATCTTTAAAGTCGACCAAGTACAGTGCAAGGGAGGAAATCAATGGGGCTTCTGCAAGGAGTGTGATTGGCATCTGTGAAGTTGTTAGGAAATGCTGCAAACCATTAGGAAAAAAAGTGTCAATAATGCATGTCATTTCAAAGGAAGGATTAAAAGGAAATGATTGAGGCTGGATGATGCTAACCAGGAAGCTGGGGAGCCCCTCGGGTTGCAGAGTGCTCACTGAGGGATACAGCCAATGGAATAACAACAGTTTCTGCATGGGTGGGAGGTGCCATGAAATATTTTTTCCTTATGTTCCTCTTACACCACATTTTTAGCTTTGTCCATACTATTGCATGCTACAGCCTGCCCTAATGAGCCTCAGCATATGGATTTACCTGGGGGGCTCCAGGTGGTCTGGGGAGGTGACCATGGCTGTGCTGTGGCATCCAGAGCAAGGGGATGCTGCTGGCAGGAGCCTGTGCCCTGAGAGAAATGACAGCAGTGCATTGAATGCTGAGCTGTGATTTTCCCACCTTCTGGTAAATTTGATTTTGGGATTCTCTCTGGACAGGGAAAACCCTACTCAGCAATAATCAATCAATTTGCTATGCAAGGCCAAGGCTAAAACTTCACAAAATAAAGTTTGTTTTAAAACCCTTTTTAGCCCAACATCTCTGTTCAGGTGACTTGGTCCTTCTGAAACAATACCGAGATGCAGAAAAGCTCATATGGAGGAGTAGGTAGAAAGTCTTCAACCCACTGTGCTTCCAATAAGGAGGACAAAATTTTCCAGGAATACAGAGCTCACAGAGGAGTCACTGGGGAAAATTAATGTTTAATTATGGCTGCATTTGGATAACGATAGAAAAATTATGTTTACTACACATCTCCATTTTATAATTTTGCTGTAAAATTATCACAACACCCTCCTGTGGTTTCCCAGCTGTGCATGTGTGACCCTGCAAAGACAAATTCAAAGACATCATGTAATGTGATGCCTGTGACCAGGCTTGGAAATTGTGAAGATGTGCAGTTCGTGCTGCTGTTGCCTCTGCTCTGTTTCCAGCACCAAGGAAGAACTGATTTCCTCTCTAAATTTTTTCTTGGCTCTCTCCCTTCCTTGTCATTGATAAAGGAATTCCTTGAGCCATTTCTTACTCCTCGAAAAATGCACCATTTTCTCCTTTAGAACAAGTTAAGTAAAAGAAGTGGGATTCTCTCCTTTAACTGATGTGCTCCAGCCTGAATACCTCCCCTTCAATATTAGGTGACAATGAACCTCAGGGAGGAGCTGGGCTTCTTGGCACCCTCTGGCCAAGGGAAAGTGCTGCCAGCACCCAATAAAATGAGAATTTCCCACTAGAGGTGGGGAAATCTTTTTTCCACTGAGGGCCTCACAGATATGCAGGGTCTGAAACCAGGCAGATGCTAAAGTTAGATGGGACAAGCCTTTACACATAATTTAATTTGCTATGGACCTGACTGGCATGAGGATTTCATTCCATGTGTCAGGCTTTTCGTGTTTCACATTGATTTTTATTTATGGTTTTGTTTTAACAGATGAAACTTATGGCAGGATAAATAGGCACCCTAGGAATTTTGTTAGTGGTACTTTGAGATTCTTAATAGGGACAAGAGCTATTGCATTAAGGACTGAAAAGTTTGATATTCAAATAGTGTCCAAATTAAGTAGTTTTTCACTGCACTCTTTCTTGTCTGAGTGAAGTGCCTGAAGTAAGCAATGAATATTTGAAATGCAGGCACAAGCAACTGATAAGAAAAATACAATTACAACTAGCCCTAAAGATACTGCACTTAAAGGGGGATCACACTTATGTGCATTTAGAAGACAATATTAATAAAACACTTAAAATAACTTCATATTAGGGAATTAGGCTGTTATTTTTTAATGAAACTCTGGGGCCATTTTATCCAGACAGTGTTACGTTTTATTCCTATAATAGAAATCCAGATAAAACAATCACATTTCTTTAGTAACTGGAAGCTGTGAATTTTAACAATCGCGTTAATGCTTTTAGATAACTGGAAGAGTAGATTTAATAAAGTGTAAAACTTTCCTTTTAGGAGCTAAAAAGCCCCCTAGTTCAGAGTCCACCCTCTCCCTGTGCCAGCACCATCTCAGGACAGCTGTGCTCACCAGGGGCTTGTCCTGCCCTTCAGAGCCTGGCCCTCCTCCCCAAATCCCATTCCCATCTCTGTCCTGCCCCTCAGAGCCTGGCCCTCCTCCCCAAATCCCATTCCCAACCCATCCCCATCTCTGTCATGGCCCTCCTCCCCAAATCCCATTCCCAACCCATCCCCATCTCTGCCCATCTGTGTTGATGGGATGGGGCAGGACTGACCCCAGTTCTCCTCCCAGCTTGAACAGGGGGTGGGGGGCTGAGCTTGCAATGCCAACAGCCCACTCCTGTTTTCTCCCTGATTTGCAATTTTCCCTCCTTGCTGCCTTTTTCTTGATCATTATTTTCCAACCCCCTAGCAGGAAGAAGGACTCTCGTTGCCATGGGGCTGCAGTTTGCCCTCAGCTCTCTCTGGGCTTTAACCATCCATTCATGTGACCAAATGTCAGAGCACTTCTTATTTTTTATTCAGCTATTTGGTTGCATTTTATTCCTATTTCTGGCTGTTTGGAGCAGTTTTTGACCCTGTTTTCTCACTTGTTTTCCCCCAACCCTTTATTGTGTGGAAGTGCCCGAGAGCTCTGCAGGTATTACCATAACACCACTCTTGTGCAAAGGAATTTAGATGCCCTTTTTTTTTTTTTTTTGTTGCCATGGCATGAACAAGTCTGATCAAGTAGTTTAATCAGATTTTCAAACTCTTTCAGCTGAGAAATTAATTAAAAGGAAAAAAAAATGCGTAGCTTCAAGTTCCCCCAAATCATTCAGTGTTGATTGGAGATACTGCTCAGAACTTAAAGGTTATGCTTGACTTCATCAAAAACAGTGCTTGATGTCACTTTACTCAGTGTCCCTGTGAAAACCACAGTCATTGTAGAAGGAAAATGCATCAGTGTTTGGTCTTTGAGGTTTGGGTTTTTTCAAAGTTTCTGTGCAGTGGGTTGGATAGCTGCTGCTTGCCGTATACATTTATTTAAAATGGTGATTTTTGCAAATTTCGTCTTTTTTTCTTCTTTAAGAATAAGTGTAGGAATATAATGCTTCTTTCTTAGTGGATAAGTTTTGGAAGCGCAGTAAGAATTTTGCCAAAAGGACTGTTGTTATTTGTTCACCAACACTGAGAGGTTTCGCTGCTCTTTTGTATCTACATCACCAATGTTTCCTTTCATTTTTCATGTAAACTGCCAGTAAATCTCTTCCATACAGAAATTGGGTGGGTTTCAGTTGCTTTTGATTTGCATTTTCATTTTCATAGAAAGAAGCACTAACCCCTAAATAAGCCCCACCCCAGGAGCCCACCCTTGCTCTCTGTGGGATTTACATTGGTTAACCACTCGCTGCTGTTATAAAACACCACATCTACAACATCATCATTTGTGAGCTACTTTGTGGTGGGAGAACGTGAGAGAAGCACAGGGAGGGATTGTAAAACGTGGATGTAGAAAGATGTTATGTCATTGTTCTCCTGCCCTGGAAATCCTGCACCCTCATTTTTCTTTACATTGTGACAAATAATGTTCCAATTGAAACAGTGAGCAGTGCACTCCTGAGTTTTTTCACAGTCCCTGTGTGGGGCAGGGGAGTTGTGTTTTTGCACACCTCTAATTTGTATCAGCACATATTTCCTTCATGTTTGCAAATCAGGAGGTTAACCCCCTGCATTTATACACTGCAACAAAAATTTAGAAGCTGAGCATTGACAACACAACCAATATTGCCTCCAGAAGAATGTTTTTAGCTGATTTCGTTTAAAAGTTATATTTTCATTTTTTCCTTTTTCCTTTTTTTTTTCTCTGAAGCCTTCAAAGATCTGCTGTGAGTGTGGCTCTTGATGTAAGAGTGCTCCAAACATTAGTTCTAACATAAACAGGAGAGTAGCAGCTTCTCAGAGGAAGTGGTTGTGTGTTCTTGGCCTTGTGCTGAGGGTTTCTTCTTTTTCCATGGCTGAGCAATTCTGTTTCATTTCCTACTCTGTGTTGGCAATTGCTGCAGTTGCCAACATCTATATCTCAGGCTGATGACATCCACAGACCTGCCTGAACCACCCAGCAGAACTGCATTTTGAAAACTCTTTTTGAACCTACTTTCAGTGACACTGGGAAAAGAAATTTGTGGGAGGATGAAGAGAGGATGTGAGACCGCTGCTGAGGGCAGTTCTATCCTTTTCTCCTTTTTTTTTTCCATTTTGGGTCTGACATATCTCTTTGCCAAGACCACAGTTACTTGTTTGTGCAAGAAATAACATCTAAATTGAGCAATTGATTTGTGGATATCATACAAATTTGTTTTATGGTATTACAAATGACTTTAGGGCCATCAACACAGTAAGTGCTATATTAGCAGCTTTAGCTGCTTGCCAAAACCTGCTACAAAATTTGAATGGAGGCAATAAATTGATACTCCTTGCTAGTTTTTTGCTGTGGTCTATGGTGTAGCTGTCCAGTGGATAAGTGAATGATATATTGTTCATCTAGGTACATCAGGAAGACAAAATATTTGGTTTTTTTACCCAGTGTTCTGTTTATCTATCCCTGTCTCTCACTTCCTACCTGCCCTTTCTAGCACATGGTGCAGCTCTACACCACTCCTCAGCTATAAGCAATAAGATTTGCCCAGTGTCCAACATCCTGGACTGCTGAACTTGAGGCATCCTGGACAATGTAGGCACAGAGCAACTTCATTTTGCTATTTCCTGTGGCATAGAGTTTATTTGTGCACAAGTTCAACAAATATCAGAATTAAAAGCTTCATTTGGCCTGAGACTAGAAAGACATAAGCTCCGGGGGATTTTTTTTTTCATTTTTTTTTTTGTGATGGTGTGAAAAGGAATTTATTGGGGATTTTCTGCTGTAATAATTTGTCTGTGGAGACTGCCCTGACTCCAGAAGTTTTTGGGTAGGTCTCCTGACAGGGTGGCCCCAGAGGTGCAGGAGGGAGTTGGAGCACCTGAGAGGCTCCCAACCTCTCTCTGCATTCAGTTAATCCTCTGTGATTGCTGGGGTCCAAAGACTGAATTTCCCAACTGTTTGGTTTTTTTTGTTTGGTTTCTTGTTTATTTTTGGGGGTTTTGTTTGTTTGTTTGGTTGGTTGGTTGGTTGGTTTTGGGTTTTTTTTGTCTATGCTCCCTGTGCCAGCTGCTCCTGTGGGATGCAGCTCCTGGGTGCTTTTGGCTGGGCAGGAACTAGCAGGAGGGATGTATTTGCCCCTCAAAGGTGGAGTTTCTAACTTTAGGCAAACAGTGGTTAATCTTTCCAAAAGGGTAGATTTATAGCTTGGCTTCTAAGCATTTGAATTCATTGTTACAGCTAATGGACATCTCATATTGTCTTAAATCACTGGCTCCTCAGCGTGCCAAATAGTAATAGAAACCTTAGAGCTACCCTAATTTGGCACCTATGTTTCAAGTCACTTGCCAAAGGAACTTGGAGGGGGGAGGAAAGATCAATTGAAATGTTTTTCTGAGTGCTTTCCCTGTGAAATGCTTTGCATGGCTTGAACTCCTGAATATCATATGCAGACTTAATATTAGGTTCCTGCTTCATGCTACATGGTTACTTTTCCATGTTAAATAAATTTGTCTAATTTACCACAGAGGGAGATAAATATTGATTTGGTAAGCAAATGAAAAAAAATGTTATGGGCAGGCTGAATTTCTTTCAGTATGACACCAGTGTTATGCTGTATGTAATGCAATAGTTGACTCTGTTAATGATCTCCTGTAGGAGATATTGCAGTGTAAGGTATGGCCAGTGACTTTACATGGTGTGATTTATGGATCTCTCTTTACATTTACATAAGCAGCCTCCTCCTCCTGCACGTGCCAGTGGCATAGCTCACTGTATCTCATTTCCTCTTGTGGGAGAAATTATTGTGTAAGGAATTAACCCCTGTGAGTGCTGAGACCTGCACGCTTGGCTGCTGCCTGGGCATGGCACACACACACCCCTTGGTGGAACCAGGAGAGAAAATCCTGTGGCTCTGGTTTCCAAATGTTGAAACCTCCTGCTCCTGTCCAAGACCACCTTGCTTTGAGGCAGCTGCTCAAAGAGAGAGAAGGGTGGAAGGGCTCTGCCTTCCCTCTGTGAGAGTCATTCATTCAGCACCTGCCTCACACCAGTGCCTCTCACATGCTACAGAATCACAAGTCCCGGCCTATTTCAAGATAGCACAGCCACAGGGATTTTAATGCTGAAAGAAAGGTCTGAAGGATTTGGGCTCTAATGAGATAACCTGAGAAATTTTGCAGGAAACCCATGATTATCTTGCCCAGCACTCATTCTTTGATGGCACAGACTTTTTCCTATTTAAGAAAGACCTTTTCTTTGTTCTAGGAAAATACCAAGGTGATCATTGCACTGTATAGCAGATTTTTCTCTTGGAAAAACTGTCTTGCACATGATTAACTTTATGGTACATAATAGAGAGAAAGCTGCAAGGTGATGGTTAATGGCATTTGAAAAGCCATTGTTAACCTCAGCTTATAGAGATTTACAGGGATTGCTTAATATAATCAATATGCTGATTACATTGTAATAAATAAGTGGTCATGAATATCAGTTCTTCAGAGGAATAGGGAAATATTTAATATATGTATCTGAAAATGTCCCACCTCCCTCTTCCATGTTTATAAAAATGAGTTCATTTAGCAAGTAATTTTTCTACCGAAAAGGAGATTTTTTTTCCTTTGAATAAAAGCTTTCCCAGTGTAGTTTGTGTGTATAGATCTATATATACGCACAGGGATGTGTGTTTGTATATGTCTATATATTTTTGTATACATAGTTCATTTCCCATACCATTTTAATGACTGTGCGGGTGGCTGAAGAGAGCAGAGATGAATGATAAAGCAATGTGGGAAAAAAGCAAGCGTGTCACACTGGGGAAAACAATGAAAGCACATGAACACTGGAAAAAAAAAAAAAAGAAAAAAAAAAAAGGCAGCAGAAGCACCAGGAGTGAAGTGGTTAAGGAGGCTGCCACAGCAGGAAGCGGGTATAGCTCTGTTTGCAGTGTGCTCATGGGAACCGGGTTGGAAAGTGTTGTGGTAAAAGTGTGTGGAAAAAAAAAAGAGAGAAACATGAATTGAGCTATAAATATCTGGTTTTCTTTGAAGTTTTGCGACCAACAATTAATGTTACTGGAAATCTCATAAAAAGTTGTTGTTTTATAAACTTTGGTTTGGCTGAAAGTGGCAAAGTAGAGAGGATATTAGCTCATCTCCAAAGGCAGCATCTGTACACTGATTTTAACTCCTGTGGCAGGTACAGACTAAGTGCAGAATGAAGCCTTGTGTTCCTTTCCTCTGCTAAGGTTGCTGGCTACAGAAGTAAATTTAAAATGACATAAAGTAAAGAAAGGTTTATCTGCAAGGACAGTGTCTATATGTCACATGTCCTTTAGTGAAAATGAGAGGAACATCTATATTCTAGTTTTGTCTACACTCTTTAAAATCAGACCTCTTACAAGAAATTAATTCTAAAACAATAGGGTTTTGTCTAACCTATTTTTATTTTTCTCAGATTAAAAATCCAATAATTAGCAGTAGTCCAATAAATGGATCTGAAAGTCATAAATTATTTTTTGGGATTTATCTGTAAATAAAGTGGTTATTTTTTTCTAAAAAAAGCCCACTATAGTGTGTTTTTTTCCCCCCAGTACATCCCTAGCTATTGTATTCCGGTTAGTTGCCACATTCCCTCTGTAAGGGAGAGCTGCCATTACCATTCATACCATTCATGACCATTTGTAATATGAATATGATCATATTAAAAGCCTGTTTAAAGCTGGTAATGATACTGAAAACTGGAGATTCCAAAGAAATAATATCTATCCTCTCCACATCAAGCAATTTAGGAGGGTCTGTTTCAACAGCTGTAGTTGGTCATTTTGGTGGCTTCCATTTATTGAGCAGGCTTTGCCTCAAAGTGTTTTACAAATTTAAGGATGCTTATTCTAAAGCTGTGCTGAGTTTGTGTGTTCAGCTCATGAGTGCAATTAATGCAGTGCAGCTCTCAGGGCTGGGATCTCACATACTACCACAAGCAGTAGTGTGTTTCCATCACTTATTTTAGCTTGACTCGTGTCCATCCTAGATTTCCTGGAAAGGGAGGACAGGTTGTATTGCTTGGTGTGATGTAGCATCATGATCTTGGTCCCTTCTGGAAGTTTTTTTCCACCTGTGGACTTTCCTGTGTAATGAAATGTGGGCAAGAAGTGTGGAGAATAAAAGCATCCTGGTATCCCTGAGGAGGAAACCAGCTGCCCTGGAAGAAACTGTGGGCATTGCACAACTCCTGTCCTCTAAAAGACTGGAAATAACTCAGATTTACAAAGTCTTTGTAGGCACATCCTCTACAGACCCACTGCAGGCCTACAGAGCAGGCAGCATGTGCAGGCTGGACGTGTTCACATCAACCCAGTCCCTTGACAGAGCGGTGCAGGACTTGGCTTAGAAAAGCTGACAGCAGTGCCTTGCTCCTCCTCTGGCCTTGCAGAAAGACCCAAGGCCTTGCCCTGTGCTGTCTAACACTCCCTCTCTGCCAAGGTGAGCCGTGGTTCAGGAGGTGAAACCCCTTGGATCAGGTTCTCTCTGTTTGTTGGTGCTCTGGTGTGCAGCTCCAGCCGAGGACTCGGGTTCTTGTGCAATCTCTTTGAATTGGCTGCACAACTGTCAGCTCCGTGTCCGTGTGAGTTTCTTCCTCCAGTGCTCATATTATTTGCTCTGGGGGCCCTTGTCAGCTCACATTCAGCTTGTTTGCAGACAAAAACTACCAGCAGGGAATGAAGTGTGATTGAAATTGAGATGCTGAGCTACTGTACAGGCTCTCAGCGAGACACGGCTGCTTTGTATACAAGTGTCTGAGCTCTCTGGGACTGACTTTACTGTTGTTTAAATAAAATCCAGTTCTGATTGGTTTACTGAAAAGCTCTGCCTACCCTCAAGGCCCTGTTTTGTGCTCAGATTATTAAAAAATTAGCTGGAGGCTGTGTTTGGAGTTTAATTCACTCCATCACTTTGCTTCATGTGTAGACGTATTTCTCCCTACAGCTGCAATCTGCACGAAGCAGCTTCAGAGCTGAGACATGCCATGGTCTCACCGAATCAGCCTGAAATACATGAAGACTGTAAATTTGAATCAAACTTCAGGAGAGAAAGAGAACTCCTCGAATCAATTTTTAGGTTCATTTTTCAATGGGTTCAGTGCTGAAAAACAGAACTGAGTGAAGGGGAACCAGTCTGGGACTTTCTTCTAAACACAGCTGTCCTGTGGCACGTCATTAAATATAATAATTCTTCTATTGCTTTCTGCTTTTAGCAAAAGAAATCTTCAGAAGTCTGAGAGTGAGGAATTTGTATGGATTTGTATGGATTAAAGCCACTGGGACCATCACAGTTGCCTTCGTTATGCCCGGATTTCTACCCTCAGTTATTGTTTTTTCTTGTGTTTTATTTTTTTACCACATCACTCCTACCACAACACTGTACTGCTGACTTGTAAATGAAATGTATATTAGAATGAATCATCAGCACAGAAAAGTCCTAGGCTTTTTTGAATGCACCACTAAGCACCTTATCTGCATCTAAATATCTTTACAAATCTGAGTCTTAGTGAGAAACTTAATGCTGCTTTATTCTGGCAAGCCCAGGATATAAATGCCCAGCACTCAAACTTTACTTTTGATTGAGTTTTCACACTCATGCAAATGCCTTGCACTACCCTTAGGAAAGTGCTAATTTGATTTTCAGACAAAAGATTGTTCAGCTTCAGTATTGGTTTGAGAAGCAGCAGTGTTGAAAGAGGAAGAGGGCTTCAGTGCCACTTCAGCCTCCCAGTAAGGCCATCCAGAACAATAAAGTTCACATTAAATGCAATATTTTTTTAATATATATTTTTGTATTTTTTTTTTGATAAATGAAGCTAAATTAGCAGTTTAGAGGGGGGTTTATGTAGTTGTTCAGTTCTCTACGATGTTTTGCACGTTTTGGTATGTCATTGACAAAAATAAGGCTTTGTAAATCTACAAACATCGTTTCAGAAAGAAACAAAGACATTTCTTCCCAGAAATCCTGTGGTACGATGACTGCAAATTTCGTATGAAGCAGAATTTGCATCAAGGAAATTTTGCTGTTTTTTCTGTCCACATGGGTGATGCTATCATACTGAAAACATCATTGTAGAAATTACTGCAGATTATGATAAGCTTGATGTGTTTGTGAAAAGAGTTATATGATGTGGTGTCTTCAATAACACAGATATGATGAGACTTGATGGTCCAGGAAGTCTCCTTCACACTTCCATGTCTTCAGCACGGAAAAAAAAAAAAAAAAAAAGGTGTTTGTTTTGTTAATCGTTCGGTAGCTAATCCAACTCAGCTATTTTGATTTCTAATCCTATCAGAGACAATGCCCTCTTTAGTCTGGAAAACAAATCTCACTCAATAGAAAATGCACCTCATTTGGCACTGAAAACAAGGCTTCAGACTAATTGAATTCCAAGAAATGTTAATACTATTTTTCTTCTCCTCTTGCAGAACAATATCTGAATTCTTGATGCTTGTTGTAGGTTTACTCTTTGTGGCTAATGCTGAGCTAATGGTAGATTTGATGGAATAATGGCAGTGATCCCTTATGACAGATCTGTTTTGTATCTGGCCCTAAAGCTGGTCTTTCTCTGCAGGTGCCACTGCACCCAAAGGCAGAAGGGCCCAGCAATTAGTACTTTTCCTGTGTAATAAATTAGTTCATCCAGTTCTGTGCATGATATAGTGATCATGTGGTGGAAAATTGAATCCATACTTTTGTTTCTGGTGGGCTGCAGTGGTATAATGAGCACTATGGGTGTTTTAATACCCTTTGTGTGCACTTGGAAAAACATAACACTCTCCCACTGAGAACCAGAAATCCTCCCGTGTTCTTGTGAACATGACATTCAAAAATGCAGCGTGAAGAGGTTTTGATGTTGGCAAGGAA
>VZUA01011708.1:0-11023 GCA_013401035.1 Horornis vulcanius | reverse complement strand
TTTTTTTTTTTTTTTTTTTACATCTAGTGTTCAACTTCCAATTGACTGAACCATAGCAACTCTCTGACTGCTTCTTTGAGGTACTACATAAGTCCAAACCCCCCAAAATTACAATATTGGCTATTTCAAAACTGTGAAAAAACTTTGGGCTCATCTTAATGTACTGTGAGGTTTTTTTTGAATATCATAAAGCTTTTAAAGGATAAAATTGCCTGTTCTGTGCTAGCCTCAGCTTTGCACAGCAGTAAAGAAAGCAGCAAACTCAGTGAATATTCAGAGCTGAGTGTGTAAGCACACTGTCCAGAGCACAGATTTGCATCTTATAGTACACTGTTTTAAAAGCTGAGCTGCTCCCAGCCAGGCATCCCTACTAGAAGTGGTGATGAAGGCAATCCCACTCAATCCCCATGAGGTACCAGATTTTGCTCAAAAAGGGGAAAATAACCTGTGAGGAGCAGCCTTTCAGTAGCCTGGAAGTTTCACAGATATCACTGAAGCCTTGTTATCTCTTCAGTGAGCCTGATGTTCCTGTCTCTGTGGTAGAAGGGCTGATAAGTTACTGTCTCAGAAGGTTTTAAATGCTTCAGGTTTTCCAGTTAGAGCAGAGCTGGGTTCTTTAAATGCATGCAATGGTCTTTATCAGGTTACTCATCCCCCGCAGTGCCAGGCTTGCTCCAGGTGATGACATAAGCAAAAAGCCTGGAAAATCCATCAATTGAAGCTTTAATAATGCTGTGATCTCAGCTGCATCTCTTCCACCCCATATTTGATACACATCCCGCTGGGTACTTACCAGCTGCCAGTAACTGTCTGTAGCAGAGCTCAAAAATTATGGATTGCCCCCCAAAAAACCCCAAATATCCCTCATGAGATGTTCAATGAATGCTTCATGTCCAAGACACTTGTCCCTTTACAATTTATGTGTTTCCTTTTGCTATGGGACTAAAAGCTGCTGCATTTAGTGAAAGACAGAGGAAACACCACTGTGGGTTCCTCAGGTGTGAAAGAATGGCTGTAGGGATGTTACTCCCTAAATAACCACATTAAAAACCCTGATTTGGGTTCTTTTCTTGAGGCTCAGTGTGTGATTTCACTGAGTTTTCTCATCAGGAAGTATTTTTGAGGAAGAAGGAGAATAGGAAATAAAGGAGGAGAGGTGATGTTGTTTTCAGCAGCCACTGAAGAACCCATGCAAAATTCCCTCCTCCTCAGGGCTGGAATTGGGTGCAGCCTTTGCACAGTTGTGGTGGGTTTTAATGTTCTCAGAATAAGGAGAGGCTACAATTAACCCCAGCCCTTTATGAGGTAAGGAAATTGTGCAATGAATTTACTCCCTGTATTTTAAAGTGCACACAGAGATTTTGCAGAGAGATTTAGTAAATGTTGAGGCTGTTTCTCAATCTGATGTGAAAATCACTTGGTTTGGGTACAGAGGAAGCATTAATAGCCATTACTGGAATCTGAGCAAATGACTGAAATAATTACTTAAGGCTGTATTTTGATAAGAGTCACAGGAAATGGAACCATGTGTCCTGACAAACCTGCATGAACTGAAAATAAAGAGGGAGATTCTCCTGGCTCTGGCAGCTTTATGCTGTACCCCTCAGTCCACTTCCCACAATATCTGAGCATTGCAGTCTGTGTAGCTTCAAAACCTCTGTACAACTGAAACTGGGTTTAAAGATCAAAATCAGCATCTTAAAAACACTCAGGGTGTAAGAGGCTGTTCCAAAGAAGAGTTTGCCTACAGAGCTGGCAAGCCTTGGACTCGATGATCCTTATGGATCCCTTCCAAGCTGAAATATTTTGGGATTCTGGGATTCTCTTCAATGAAGTTTCTGTCCCTTTGGGTTCTGTGTGGGAAGTTTGGAAAATGGAACAGCTGAGAGTTTTCCCTCTGTAACTTCCATTGATTTAAACAAACATACCTTGAGATCTAACCAAAAGTGACACCTTGGTGACACCTGATGCCACCATAAAATGTCCTGATGTTCAGTGATTTGGTCTCACAAATGTGGCATCACTGAAGGGAGAAAGTGAAGTGATTAAATTGCAGTCCATGCAAAGAATTTTCAGTGGGATGAGTTTATTTCCTTCATTTTTGAGTAGGACATTTGACCTGGGCATGCAGTCCCCCCCTTGCCCTCATTTCCACAGAACACAGTGTTTCACACAGCCTTTGTTGGCTGCAGTGAGAGAAGTGTGTCAGGCCCCTCAGCTGGAGATAAAAAAAAACAAAATCAGTAAATCAAAGAACCAATCTAAGATCATCAAGTTCAACCTTTAACCACACACTGCCAAGCCCTCCACTAAACCATGGTCCCATCTACAGTTGTTGAACACTTCCAGGGATGGGGATTCCACCACTTTGTCAGCCTCTTTCAATGCCCAACGATCCTTTCAGTGAAGAAATTGTTCCAAATATCCAATCTCAACCTCCCCTGCTGCAATTTGGGGCCATTTCCTCTTGTCCTATCATATTGATGTGGGAGCAGAGCCCACTCCCCCTCTGGCTGTCCCCTGCTGTCAGGGAGTTGTGCAGAGCCAGAAGGTTCCCCCTGAGCCTCCTTTTCCCCAGGCTGAGCCCCCACAGCCCCCCCCAGCTGCTCCTCATCAGATTTGTGCTCCAGACCCTTCCCAAGCTCTGTTCCCTTCCCTCTTTCCAAGCCACCACCTTATACACAAATTATTGTAGTGAATCCATGGAGGAGAAGCAGTTTAGATTAAAAGTTTTCAGCTTTTTATGTTTTATTGCCTCCAGAAAGTTCTGAAGCTGTTTTGAATGAAGTGTGTGGGTCATGGATGGACACAAGGGGCCGTTGGCACTTGACTCATTAATTTGTTTAGAGACTTTATGGAAAAAGAGTTATCTTTTTTTTGGACATGGAGAAACACTAGAGGGCAAAAATATGCAAATTTCATTTAATTCAAGTGGAAAAGAGCATCTCTGGATTTCCAAGGAAATTGACAATGAGAGGCTTCTGAGAATTTGAGATGTTATGAAAATGGGCATAATGAAAAATCTGTATGCATTTATGTTGAATGCCACTTCAGAAGAGTGAATGCAGCTTGTGAACTCCTTTTTCAATAACTGCAAAAAACAAGACGCTCCTTAAATTTTTTTCAGTCAACTTACAGATCACAAGGCTGAATTTAATTTCAGATAACACTGAATTTAAAAGAAAGGGTTTAGGTTGGAGGTTTTTTTTGGAACAAGGATAGATAGACTTTACAAGAGCATGTAGTGACAGGACAAGGGGGAATGGCTTCAAACTGAAAGAGGGCAGGTGTAGATTGGATATTAGGAAGAAGTTCTTCCTAAGGAAGAATTAGGAAGGGGAGGGTGAGGAGGCCCTGGCACAGGGTGCCCAGAGAAGCTGTGGCTGCCCCTGCATCCCTGACAGTGCCCAAGGCCAGGCTGGAGAGGCCTTGGAGCTCCCTGGGATAGTGGAAGGTGTCCCTGTCCACGGCAGGAGTGGGATGGGATGAGATTTACTGTTCCTTCCAAGCCAGGCCATGCAATGATTCTGTGATTCTGTGAATGTCTTGAAGCTGTGCTAGAGAAATGCATTCCCACACAACTCCTGCTGGACAATTTTCACTGCAGGTCAGTTTTTCCTTTCAGTTCTTTAGTGTGCACCTTCTGCTCAGAGGAAGATGGATACAGCACTCCCAGCATTTCTGTTCTACCTTTGACTGATTCCAGACAAAGTTTCTTTAGAGGAAGATGGATCTTCCATCCAGTTCCCTTACTGGTGAGGTGTCTAGCTTTTTGCCAGACCTTCTTAACAGTGATGATTTTCTCCTGAGAGAAGCTAAAGTACTTCAGAGAGAGGCAAAGCATGCATTTATAATGTTTCATATTCCAAATAGGGCTGGCTCCACTTCTGCTACCTCAGCCATGATGATGGAAACAGGAGGATAACGGAGGAATAAGAACCCCTGCCTCCAAAGATCACTTATCCTTGTTACTAAGTGCTTCATGCAATTTCCAGTTACCACCAGGTCCCTCAGAGAGTTCTGTGATCCTTGGAAACCTTACCAGCCATGATGGGAGATCCCAACACAGCCATCCCAGAGCTGGCAGTGGAGGTGACAGTGTTTGAGAACAGCCCACATCTGTAAAGGGATGGTGCTTGGTGAGGGGCTGCTCAGGGAAGAGCAAGCTCCACTCTGAACCTGAATGAAGGGAACAAGGCAAATCCTGATTAAAAGGGAAGAAAGAGTACAACAGTGAGGATGTTCAAGCACTGGAAGAGAGGCTCAAAGGTGTTTTGAGATCTCTGTCCTTGTTTGTGCACAAATTGACTTGATAAGACCCTGACATAATCTCAAAACTGGATAAAACCACTGTGTTGAATGTGCTCTGATCATGGCTTGGGACCAGAGACCTTCTGATATCCCTTCCAACCTTAATTATTCTATAACTCATGAGTTCTGTGTCCATAATAAAGTGCCTGTCCTCCATTTCTATCCATATCCTGGATGGATACATCACCAGCCAGACCTGAGTCTGAAAACATCATTTTAGAGCCTGAATTCTTAGCTCAGGACCCAGATTCAGCATTCTCTGACCAATAGCAATAATCATCTCTGAACTGACATTTAAAATGGAAAGCAATTAGCTGGCTTAGAGAAAAATCATCATCAGAAAGGAATAGATCAGATGCCACTGTAAATTATTCTCACAACAAGGTGCGAGGCAAGGATAAATATGTTTAATTTTTTTTCTGTTGACCCTTTAGCCAGGCACCATCTGTCTCTCAAAATCTATTAAGCTCAAAGTGGCTTCCTTGGATCTGATCATCTTGGGAGGCTGTTCATTAGAGCTGCCAGCTCTGAGTCACCCCTGGGATGGTTACTCATCCCCTGCCCATCGGCCCAGGCAAGCTCCACATTATTCATCCCAAGCCCAAAGGACATGTATTAAACATTCCTTAAAATCTCTGAATAAATATGAATATGGAGGTGGACTAGAGGGCTAAAATTCAGTTCCATCTGCTCTGAGGGTCCTTCCCCATCCCATTTTCCTCCTCATTACACTGCTGGTGGTGTGAGGGTGACTCCAGAGCACCCCACAATAAAACCACAGGGGCTTGAGGCGGGCTGGGTGCACCTGTGGGTAGCTCTGCTGTGGGTAGTTCTGGTCCTTTGTGGCCCAGAAGAAAGAAGCAGCATTTGTTTCCACATAAAAATGTGTGGCAGATCTTTATGACTAATCAGAATTGTTGCAGCTTCTTGAACTGTTATTTATGATAACTAAATTGCACTGCTGTGCAATTCTTAGAAATAAACCTTGACATCCCAGCCTGGCAGGTGCAGTGAAAATATCCCCACATTGTAAAGGATGGCTGCCAAAGACCCTGGGGAAAAACAGAAAAAAAAAAAAAGTGGGGGGGGATAGCAGACCAATTAAGCAGAATAAATTTTTAGGCAGAAAAAAAACCAAAAAACATAACAATGTTACTTAAATAGTGGTGTGATGTTGGGTACCTGTTGAAACAAAACCCAACATTCTACCCAAGCTTTGTTTTTGTTTCTTTTGAGCCTTGCAGGTTGTTTTGACTACATCCCTTCCTGGCCTCAGGAGGATTAGCTGCTGATAATGGCATCTTTCTGGGGGTGTTCAGTTCAGTATTTTGTGTGATGTAACATGAGCACCCCTGGCCTGAGGTGTTGGGTCTGTGGGAGCCTTGCCAAGCCACACCAGCAGGGTAGGACACAGGTGCAGTTGCTCAGTGCTGAAGTTAATTTATAAAACAAGGATGAAGACACTCCTGTCTCTCTGGGAGCATTAGAACTGCTCACCTGGAGATCCACAGGTGTGTCAGCCCAGGGATCTCTGTGCTTAGGCCACTCTGTGTCTTTGCTTCAAATCATTCTGTGCTTCATCCTTCCAAGGACCTGGAGAGGTCTGACCAGCAGCTGCTTCACAGCATTTACTATTAAATACAGCATTTGCCATCCCTGCTCCCCGTGGAACATCCTGAACCTTTGGAAAACTTCTGAAATACCATTTATGGCATCACCTTACATGTATTTAAGTTCTGTTAAGTAATGGATGAGATTTCCACCCCCAGCTCTTAAACACCTTATACATGCACATAACCAGCTGAGCTTATCACCTTCAGCTTCATTTATAGGCAGTGATTCACACAAATGAGGGCAGATTTCAACTGACCTATTTTAGTTGTGTCTTTTTGCTGAGGTGTTGCCAATACCTTCGGCCTTACTGAGTCTGCTGGATGCAGAGAGAGGCCAGGACTTGAAAAATCTCATGGAAGGGAATTTCACTGCAGTCAGGCACAGTGAGACCAGTGCCTTGGAATTTAAAGGTCCATTTTGCTGATCTGGACATTGCTTGAAAGTCCCTCTTGTTCTTCTGTAGCTTACAAAAAGATCAATTCAACCTTCATCAACCTTCCACAGTTTGCACTGCTGTTCAAAAATCTTTAAAGTCCAGAGTTATTCTCCAGTCACCTCCAACTGCAGCACAAGGATCTGAAATACAGCACAAAAGGTGCTTAAATGTAGGTGGAAGTTGTTTAATTCACCACTGCAACCTGTTTTCAGAGAAAATACATCAGTCTATTTTAATACACTGAGATCTGTGTAAATCTTACTCATTTAATTAATTTGCCTTCTTATCAGGATTTCTGGGAATAAAAAGTGGCATTTGAGCAAAGCAAGACCTTAATCAGTCACAGACTACTGAACACCATGAATATACAGATTGGATATTGGGGAGAAATCCTTCCCTGTGAGGGTGGGCAGGCCCTGGCACAGGGTGCCCAGAGCAGCTGTGGCTGCCCCTGGATCCCTGGAAGTGTCCAAGGCCAGGTTGGACAGGGCTTGGAAGGTGTCCCTGTCATGTCAAGAGAGTGGAATGAGATGATTTTTAAGGTCCCTTCCAACCCAAACCATTCTGGTATTCTGTGATTATTCTACAGAGAGGACCTGCTGTCTGTCTGGCCCTCACTTGTCAACACTTGCAGGTGAGGGGTGTCCCCTGGGGACAGAGGATGGTGGCATCCCAATAGTCTTAATTCCAGCTTCCATTACCGTGGCATCTCATGTATTCCTACTCTTATCAGACACCTACATAACTCTTATATTTTAGTGTTATTATGTCAAAAAGCCCCAGGTGAATGGGCCCCTTTGTTCTGTGTAAGTGGATCAAAACTTCTTCCTCTCTGGTAATGACCCTGACATTTCTTCCAAAATCTGATTTTTAATGTTGCTCAAGGGTCTTTTGAATGCTTTCATCCTTCTCTCCATCTCTTTCATTCTTTTTGTTACTCTGCTGTGGAGGAGGGGGAAGAGAGGTTTCTAACAATATTTTTTATTTCATATGATTTAAAAGTTTGACAAGTGCCCTGGTTAAGTGATGCAGTCAGAAGAGAAAAACTGTCACCCACTGATTTCCTTTCATCTCATTATCCAAGTCCTTTTTCTTAACTGTTCCAAAGCAGTGCCCACACTCTGTAGGCACAGATAATGTTGGCAAACCTGATTTGACCACATGCTCAGAAACGGTGATTATTCACTGTACACAAAGCAGAAAGAGCTGAAAAGGGTAATCCTCAAAGAGGACTGGTTTGAAAGAAAAACACAGACCAAGGGTCAACACAGGCACCCAGCTCTCAGTGCCCAGAGCAGGGATCATTTTGGTCCTCTTAGGCAACTCAAGTTCCACAGAGATGAGGCTGATAATTTGTGTTCCCAAGACTCCTTGTGGAGTTCTAACCACTGATGACAGCCTGGAGCATCCTTGGGCTGTTACAGGCCAGTGCTGGCAATTTCAGGTGATGATTGTGCTAATGCTGACTCTGGGACATGGTCCTGACTCTAGGAATGCTTAATAAATAGAGGAGGCTGCTCTTACAGAGATTAACAACCATGTTTGATAGCTGGTATTTTGCATTCTCTTTTTCTTTCACTCTTCCACTGTGCAATGGCTTTTTTGGGTGTCTTTTATCACATTATTACAGCAGCCACAGCCAGTTTTTTTTTCTTTTCTTACCTAAAGTTAACCTAGCATTTTGTTTCTGAGTTCAGTACAAGATACAAATTTGACCTTAACCATTTCTGCTTGCACTCTGGTCACATACTAATTGCAGTTAATTGTTCTGTCATTAAAAAATACTTTGCCCTCACCCTTGAAAGTGCAGAGCCCATTTCCGTGAGCCCAGTTTGTTAGGAATGGCTCCAGCTGTACAATAAGACAGAATTTTTTTTTATTATTATTATTTTTAATCCTGTTTCAAACCATGTCACAAAAGCCAACTGCTTGTTTAGACTCACATCTTTATCTCCAGGTGGCTCTTTTTGACTTGGTTGGCTTGAAGCACAAATGATAAATCTAATCTGGCTTCAGTGGCTGAGTAAGTACCTCTTCACGCTGATTGCTCAAAAAAACAAAAGTTCACTGCAGAAGAAAGGAGGAACATTTTCTCTGACAGTATCTCAGCATTTGGTGACATCTGGGGAGAAAGGAGCATTTGAGAAGCAACATCCCTCTGCATCTCAGGTCTTCATGGGACAATTTCCATGACAATGGTCTGACGCTTCCTGTGTTACTTACAAACTTGTCTGAGGTGCCCAGCATTCAGTTAAGCTGGGTTTGTACCCAGAGGAGCAAGGGCTGCTTCATTCCACATCAGTGCCATCCTCAGGGGAATTGTCTCTCCTGCCCCACTGTCTGTATTGGAAGCATAAACAGTGGATCCAATAATTGGATGGGGTTTGGAGCGACCTGGTCCAGTGCAAGGTGTCCCTGTCCATGGCAGGGGGTTGGAATGAGATGAACTTTGGGGTCTCTTCCAGCCCAAACCATTCAGTGATTCTGTGATAACTGGTCAGGACTAGGTGTGAGTCTTTCAAGGGAGGTGCCTCCCCCTTGCATGGACTCTGGCACCTTTGGGTGTGCATTATATCCTCCCTCCCACCCCGAATCAGGACAAGGATCCCTCTGCCACTCCAGGTGGAAGGAACCATGGTAGGTTTGCTAACAGAGAACTTCCAGAAAAGTACAACACCGTGGCATGGCTTTCCAGTGCTTCTCCTGTTTCCCAGGAGGGTTCAGTGAGCCAGGGAGGTCAGTTTGGTGAGAAGGGGATGACGGTCAGCAGTCCAGGCTGCTGCAGTTTGTGATTGAGTCTGTCCATCCTGACTCTGCTATTCCATATAACTCTGTCATTCAGCTCATTTTATAACCTGACCAAACCCCATCATGAAACTGGTGGAGAGGTGTTGTAGCTACTGCTTCATAATGAGAGGCTCTTCCAGAAACCATCTGTGATGTTTAAGAACACTACTCTCATTCTCATCTCCAAATCATTCCTGATGATCATGCTCTTCCTGGCAGTGCTGTCTTTAATTCCCCTTTCACTGGGTGTTCTCTCTTCTCTTTCTCCAGTTCCCATGTATTCTTTGTTTCATTAGGTTCTGTCTGACCCCTACTAAGTGTAACAGACATTATTATTGTTATTGAAACAAATCATTGATTCAAAATTAGAAGAAACCCAGTGTGGCCTTCTCCTCACCTTGCCTGAGAAATCTGCAGCTGCTTCTCTTAAATCACAGAATCACAGCATCAATTAGGTTGGAAAGGACCTCTGAGGTCACCGAGTCCAAGCTATGACCTAAAATCACCATGTCAGCCATGGCAGCAGCACAGATCACAGAGAATTGAGAAAACAACCAAAGAAAGAAAACCTCTGCTCTGATTTACCCAATCTCTGCCTTCTAGAAGGGCTCTGATAGAAAAGCCGAATTTCCAGGTTCAGGATTCCCCTGAAGAGGCACCAAAGAGGCAATTGCAAAACTTTTTTCCAGGCTGGTGCTCATAAACCTGCAGTGGAGTGTATTTCATGGACAAAGCTGTGATGAGAGGGGATTATTTGCTGCTTTATTTTGCTGCTGCAGTGAAAATAAGTACATTAAAGACTAAAAAAATATCCAGGGTTAGATATCAATATTGTCTGAACTTACCTGAATTTATAATGCAGACATCTTAAATAGAGCTGGTTGTCTAGACTCATTTTATAACCAATTAAAAGAAGTAGGTATTTTTCATCTGGCCACAAATCTCTGACCTAATTTAGAAGGAGATGAATCTTCCCCTTTGACCTCACTGGCCGGTTCCCTCTTGGTCAGGAGGAGATCTATAGGTCAGTAGCTGAGGTGCAATGTCTATATTACCTTATTTATAACCCCTCTTGGTAAAAAAAAACCCTATTTATAACCCCTTTTGGTAAAGGAGGCCCTGGCTTGATGCAGAAGTTTTGTGTAACAATGCTTCTTTCAGGGTTCACCAGATTTCAGGTTGGCAGCAGAACATCAGCATCCTTTCCAAGTGTCAGGAATACATCAGGCTTTGGACTCTCCAGAAAGCTGGGCTCAGATTCCTCTCACCTAATTTTGTAGGCTTATTTATCTCCCTGGGTTAGGGGTGTGAATTTCCTTCCTCTCTACAGTAAGCAGATATCAACAAGAATATCCAGAAATTGGTCCAAATGCTTCATGCCAGGTTATGACTTTGAGTCTTCTCTGCCCGGGATTTGGTCTATTTTAGGAGTATTTCAAGCCTTGCCTCCCACTGTGTTTGAGGTTTAGGGTTCCTTTCCCCTGTTTTTCTCTTGCTTATAGATGTATATATTTGAGCCAGAGGTCCTGCACTCTCTCTATGCCCCATGTAAAAAAGAAATAATACACTTAAATTCAAGGTTCATCTGACCTATTGGTCAGCAGCTGCTTGAGGATGACCTTCTGCTGATGTGGAGCAACTTCCACTGCCTGCACGAGGTGCTCACAGGGGCTGGGCAGGTGTGCCTGTGTTGCTTGGTTAGATCCCCTGTTCTTCTTCACATACAAGGGGCCCCTGGGATGGGGCTCTCCACGAATTCCATCAGGTCTTGGGCAGACCTTGGACCCATCCTGAGGGCTTGATTCACTTGCAAATGTTTAGGCCTGTTTGAAATGTTCTGTTATTTAAGATCAAGATCAAACACCAAGATAGGAG
>VZUA01011701.1:0-10780 GCA_013401035.1 Horornis vulcanius | reverse complement strand
AACAGCAGACGGAGACAACCCCCCAGAGATACTGAGCAATTTTAATGCCAGGAACAGCATTGCTGCAGACTTTAAATTATGACACTGTACTTACAATTTTGGTTGAGTAGTTGGAATATAGGTGGTGGTCTGCGGTACCTGGACCAGTTTTATAGGCTGGTTGCTTGTCACACCTGTTGCTATCTGCAGAGACAGCACAGGCAACCTCAGTAGAAGCCTCAGTTTTTACATAAATTCCACCTAGTTGTTACAACATTATTATGAAACACAATTTATGCTGGATGTTTTCTTTGTGTTAAAAATTTGCATCTTAATGAATTCACAGGTTACTTCTTTGTTAATAAAACAAAATTCAAATTATGAACATGGTCAATGTATACAGCATGATGCTTCAGGTAGAACATCTATATAAAAGCAATTCCAAAACTGTGTAACTGGAATATTCCCTGGCAGGTTTTAGGTCTCAGATTCCCTACTTCCCCAGTAATACAAAGCTTGTGCTGCCATAACAATGCATATAAACATTAAGTGAGTGAGCCAGAGTTTAACCAACTTCATCAAAACATTTAAGTGAAACAGCACCTCCTTTTTCCCCCCTCTTCAAATCTGTTCCCCAAGTTACTCCCTTAGGTGACATTTCAAGCCCAGAGATCTAACACCAGACAGTAGCAAAAGTGTCAAGAAATGAACACAGCTCTCTAGATTACTATGCTTCCCAATTCTACAGGACTATCTCAATGAGACATCATGCTGGAATCACAATACTACAAAATTAGTTTGCTTTTAATATTTTAAAATACAACAAGGCTCCTACTGATGTGGAGGATCATGTGTAAGGGTTTGAAGGATCAGCTCCCCCTGCTAAAATTTTTCATTTGATAAATCTTGCAAGGGCAGAAAAAAAATGATGCCAAAATTGCTAATAGTCAAGCCCTACCTATAAAGCAGAATCTTCTCTATAAACATTTTCTATATATGCAATGTTAAGTCCCTTTTTTAAGAGCATTTGCTCATCCTTGCCTACTGAAAACTATCAGAGTAGATGCTATGGAGGATTTCAAACTGCTCCGTTAACCGTGGATCCAGGTGAAGTGTTGTATCAGTGTTATGGAACATTGTGGTACCCTAATGGCAGTCTGTGGTGAGAAAGTAAGTTGGTTTGAACGCAGGTCTTGAGCTTGGCCTCTGAACCCCCAGGCAAGAAGGGCTTGGAAGTGCTGCAGTCAGTATTGCTTATCAGAAGGCAACTTGTATCGAAAGATTCAGAGCAGCAGCTACACTGATGGGTCCTGGAGAGAGAGAGAGAAAGAGGTCCAGTCCCCCTTGGGTGGAAGGATGAGTCAAGCCAACACAAGGTTTTACTGGGAATAAGTGAATGGGAAAGGGTGCTCCCAGAGGACAGGAAGAGGTTTTTTTTACAAAATTAAGAACAAAACCCACAACTCTATAACCCTCCCAAAACTCTTTGAAATATACAAATGGTTATAAAATCCTGGCTTATCCAGAGAAGCCTTTAGGGGTAGGTTTCAGAGAAATCTTACACATTATTTTTGTTTGAAGTGATGATACTCACTGTAACACTCTCTTTGCTTTTATCAGCTGAACCTTCCTTTTCCTTAGGAGTGCTGGCTGTTTCCGTGGGTGTAGACTGCACGCTTGAGCTGGGCTGGGATGATTTATTTAGTGTTTCTGTGCTAATTTCAGTGTCTGTTTCTTGCTGTGTCGCAGTAGCTAAAATCAAAGAAAAAAGAGAATGAGGCCACTACTCTTGGGAGCCAGTCCAGAGCCCCATCTGCACATGAAGAACTGAGTCACTGTGGATCCCTCCACCCACCCAAACCCCCCCCCAGCTGTGTAAGAGGCACCATTACCTGACTGTGTGCAAGATTTCATATGCTCAGGCCAGTGAGCTTGTTGGCAGGGGTAGTCACAGTAGCTGGTATTCCAACAGCAATAAAAGATGGCCTCTTTCTTGCAGTTGGCACACCATTGCTTCTTCTTGGTCTCATCCACTGCTTGTTGCTTTTCCAGTTCCAGCTGCTTCTTCACCTCCGCAATCAAACGATCTCGTTCCTGTTCCAGGCTCTGACGCATTTCAGCCATTGTCAGTTCTACTCAAAATCCAGAGAAAAATGGGTTTGCATTTTCCACCCCCCAAGAGCAAGGAACAAGACAGTAATATTCATAAGTTTAAAGGCAACATGAAATGAAAACTAGCAGTCAAGGTATTCCCTGAGTTTGGGCATCTGCTTCATACCTACTCAACAAATGCAAGTCTTCCATCTTCTCTTCTTATTCTGGCACCATGATTTCTAACCATTACTTTCCATTTGTTTAACACTTTAGTTCTAGATGTCCCACAAAGGACCAGAATACAGCAAGAGCACAAAAACAACATATGTAGCTGCTGCTAATGTGCTTTGTCTTTACAAGCCCAAACTTTTGTTCTGCTCCAATATTCATAAAATACAGAGGATTCCATCTCTTCTCTCATCTTATTTGTTCATTGTATCTTGGTTTCTTTACAAAACAAAAAGTGTCAGCTCCAAGAGGGACAGTGTGCAGCATCATGTGATGAAACAAATATTTCCATTTTCTATGTAGGACAATACCTGACACACTGTTTTGGACTGTCATTTTCATACCTAGATTATGTTTCATTTCTGAAAGTTCCTGTTGATGTAACCATTGAAGTTTTTCTATCTCAATCCTCAAACGCCGAATCTAAATATTAAAAATTTAGCAGTTAGCAATAACATTCAGGGTGTGGTGTGTAATACATAATTATTATATTTAAAAACTGCACCCAAAGCCATCAGGCATTGTTTACATCAAGGCTCCTTCATATTAATATGAGGACAAGACAATAGTAAACCCCAAACCAAAGTGTGAAGTATTCCAAATATCTGTTTGCTAGATTTGCTCACCATAAAGAGCACAGGACTCTTTGAAGACAAAAAACTTCTGTTAAACTTACTCTTGATTCCTCTGAAAGTGCCAAGTCTCAAATTTCTGACTGGAATCAAGAACCTATTCCTCAGTGATTTTTGCATTTATTAGCATGACATTTCACTTATTTCATTTTTAACTAGATGAGGCTTGAAAAAGCAAGATTATCTATTCACTGTGGACTGGGAATACAAATAACTTTGACTTCCTTATTTTGGTTAAAGCAGATATAAAAATCATCACACTCTGAGCTTTATTTGTTCCTATTCATACATAGTTTGCACTGCTTAATCTGCTTTTTCCAAGGTTTAAAAAAAACCCTTAGAAGATACTAAGTCCTACCCTCAGGAAATATTAAAAGCAATGTATAGAATTTCATTAAAAATGAAAAATGTTCTAAGTATTTTAAAACAGTATTAAAAACTATAGTCATAATCACATAACTGAAATAAGCTACTGCACTACACAGTTTACAAAAATTTTATTTTCATAAAAACAGACTTCATTTCTGATTTTAAACAAGGCAGCAAATTCTTGACAGAAGATTGAAGGACCTGGGTTTGATGGCTTAATGCTTATCTTACAAAGCCCACCTGGTATTTTTTCAGTGTTTTTTTTCTACCACACTAATCATTCCTTCTAAAACAGCACAGGAATTAGTTATCTCTTGACAATCTCCATATATAATAATGTGGCACATTTGCATATATAAAAATACTAACTTGCATTTTTCAAACTTAAAACAAGGCCTTTTTAATCTTATACTAACCTCAGCTATTGTACTTCCAGTAGTATTTTTTGAAAGATCATTATATATTTCAGTCATTGTTCCTTTGATGGCATCCATCATCTGAAAGACAAAAAGAAAAAAAAATTCTTTGATATATATTTTTAATAGATTCCCACTTTCATTTTCTTTCAACCCCTCTACTGGGAACCTATATTGCTATTCTTCTCTCTCTCTCTAAATATATGTCATTTACCTGGTTCTACTTATTTAGAAGGTAGAGCACAACAATTTTGATCAGGACCCTGATCAGGTGAAATGCTTGACCTTCTACTTTTCTAAGAAATTCCTCTTGATACAATTTATAAACAAAAAATACATAACTATGAATTTGGGGAAGAAACCCAATGCAAAAAATATATAGTATTCATTGATTTTTTAATCTAAATATCTAAGGGAGTATGGAAGACTTAAGTCCCTTCCCTCACTGTCACTATGGTGACACCAGTACTACATCACCCCTTCTCATTAACAACTCAGCATCTGTTTAATGCATGAACACACATTTATGACAAGTTCCCACCTAATGAAACTACAGGGTGTTTTAAAAGAAAAGCACAACTTTGTTAAAACTTTCCTCCAGAACTTACTTTGCTGGTATATTTAGCAATATCTGCAGCCACATCAGCTGAAGCTGTGGCAATAGGCAAGTCTGTGTTGAGGGAGGAGGAAAGTGTGCTTGCAGATCCAGAGCTGGTAACCATGGAAATAGGCTGAGTGCTTGTGACCAAGGTTATAGTGGATGTAGAAGTGCTTTGGGTGATCTCTTTTTGCTGCACAGCTAAGAAAAGAGAACATTGAGGGGATCAATCACACAAGGAATTATGAAAACTAACAGGCAAACTTCTATCTTCAATATCTAACTAAACTGTGTGCATTTTAGATTTGCTTTATTTATAAAATGGTGTCACCTAATGATTAATTGCACAGTGCCCAGCCACTGAACTTGTACATAATTGTAAGGCTTAGAGGTAATGAGGCAAATGTAACTTTGAAACTTATCATTTTAGACTGGCCAGTGCAGAAGACTCCCTCAGTTCTAATGATTTATCTGCTGGAGTATTCTTAAAATAGTATTTTTTAAGAATAAAACTTTTCAAGCTATTTTTACTGATTCATATTATAAAAGATGTCTTCATTGCCAATATCCTCAGTAGTGGAATTACTGAAATAAACAATTTATTCATCTTTATGTGCTCTATTTTTTGTTTATGCCAATTCAGTATATAAGAAATCTATAGATTTTATAGTTTTCACATGATAGATTTCTAGACTAATATCTAAAATGGAACAATTGCCATGATGTGCTCAGTAGTAAACAATACTGAGAAAACAAACTCATGGGCTGAACGTGAAGCTCAGCCCATGCTATTAAGGTATGTATTAAAGTATGATTCTATTTAAAGTTTCACAGGTAACTTCTCCAATTGTCACATTTATTTTTCCTCCCTGAGTATTTCTCTATCAATTTGTACAGTCTACAAGCAGAAAGACACCACTTAAATGCCAGAAACAAAACAGTTTGGGACCAGAGAAATGAGCCTCTGTAAATGTCTGTACGTGAACCATCAGCTGAACATCCCTCCTCTACAAAATCACCTGCATGCCACTGGTGTCAGTAGAGTGGAGAATGTCTCCTCATCAGGCACAGCAGTAAACATTTCAGTTTATTAACTTGAAATGACAAATGAAGCTGATTTACATAAAGTTGCTGTTAAGTGAAGGGAAGCAACACAGCAGAGGCTTGTGTTACTCTGTGCCAGATACTGGTGAAGGCTCCAGCAAACGGATGGTGAAAAAAACAGTTGTGAAAACATTCTGAAATGCCAGGGCTGTTTGCTCAGTAAACTAGCATCAAAGTCTTGTTAAACAACAGGGATTTCAAAGACAAATCCTGGAGCCTGGGTAATTTCATTGTTGTCAAACTATGCTCTGAAAAACCCTTCAGATCCGCTGCTTGTCAGATAAAACTGGAAGCCATTTGTAGGTCCTGAGGTGACACTGGTAAACATGCAAGTAGAATAGTTGATGGCTTTAGCAAAGGAGTTAGGAAGTGTGTACCTTTAACTGCTTGTCTTGTCTGATATCTTGTCCCCTGAGAGGACTGAGGCTGCTGTGACTGAGACTGCTGGCTCTGCTGCTGCTGTTGTCTCTGTACCTTCTGCATGTGCCATTTCTGAGATGATGTCTGGAACTTATTTGAAGAATTCCACACCACCCTCTGCACAGCAGGGGCAGTTTCCTTGGGCAGCAGAGGCCTCTGCTTTTTCACAGGGCTTCCTGTGGCAGCAGAGGGAGCACTGACAGTAGAAGCAGCACTGGTGGTTGCTGTCACACCAGCTGGGGGGGTCTGCGATGCGGAGCGGGTGAGTACTGGAGTTTCTGGTAGAGGCTGGGTGCTTGCACTGGAGGAAGGTGGAGTTTTACCTACAACTAAACAAACATAAAATGGTGTGCCAGCTTTTCACCAACACATCTGATTCATAATTTTCCATCTAGTTTTTGGAATAGTCATATATACCTTCCAGTCTGCTTTGAATTATTTTCCTCAAAAGTAATCAATATTCTACAAGTAAAGTCATTTCAGTCTAGTTGAAACTGGTGGTAATTCAGATGCATCAGTAACTAAGCAAAACAAAAAGCACAAAACCAAGAAAAACCAGCTTGACTTCATTCAGAAGCTATGTGAGAGATTAGCACTTCTTAGGATGTTTCTACCTTACCACTTTCACCTGTCATCCCCATTTCTTTCAGGAGAAAAAAAAATTCTAAAGGATTAATGTCTGAGCAGTAACTGAAGGAACACTATAAACTTTCTGAACAACAGTGAACTGACATTGACAAACAAATGCAGATGGCACCACAACTGGGTAGGAGCGCTGATCTGCTCGAGGCCAGGAAGGCTCTGCAAAGATCTTGACAGATTGAATCAATGGGCTGGGAAAACTTAATCAGGTTCAATAAGGCCACGTGCTTGGCACTGCCCTTGGGTCACAACCACCCCTGCAGCTCTACAGGGGCAGAATGGCTCGAAAGCTGCTCAGCAGAAATGGATGTGGGGGTGCTGCAGATGAGCCAGCAGCATGCCCAGGTGGCCAAGAAGGCCGTGGCATCCTGCCTTGTATCAGCAGCAGCATGGCCAGCAGGATCAGGGAAGGGATTGTCCTGAAATACTTGGCACTGGTGAGGCCACATCTCAAGTGCTGTGTTCAGTTTGGAGTCATTCAGAAAGGAGAGCAAAGTGCTGGAACAAGTCCAAAGAAGGGCAAGGGAACTGGGAAGATTCTAGAAAACAAATTTAGTGAGAAGCATCTGGATGTGGCAACTGGGGATAGGGGTTAGGGGTGATTATGGTGGTGCTGAGTGCACAGTTGGACTAAATGATCTTGAAGGTTTCTTTCAACCTTGATTGTTTTGTGACATATACAGTATATTTAAGATATCTGTGTTTAAATCATCCAAAATTTATAGCTGACTGTTCCACACATAACAATTTAGGAACTGGATGAGTCTTCCAAAACTGCAGCCAGGAAAAACCTGTCTAAAAGAGAAGGCTGCTGCACTGACAGGGCTCTGGAAAGGGACAAAGAACATCAGGTTTGCATGCATCAAATCTCTTTTCTGGACCAAGGCATTTTAATATCTTGTACACAAAGGCAGACCCTTGGAACCATCAACAGGATACAAATTATGCCTATAATATACTCAAATATACATATATATATTATGTATATGTATATTTATTAATGGATTAATATATAAATTCACTTTTAATTTCACCCAGAATATGTATCATTTCTTTGCCTCTCTATCAAAGTAAAATTTATGATTACTTATTATTTCAACCATCACTGGTTTAGACCACATGGATCAGCTTAAGAAGTTTTTAAACAAAGCAAGAATCCCCAAAATTACAATTCTCCTCTTATTTTATATGACTATTTCTTGATTACCTCATAGTAACATTTATGCACTAAATTCTGTCTTAAAATTCATAATTCAGGAGCATTAAGTGGTCTTCTAAAGTATGCTTGGTTAATGGATTTAAAACACTATTTTAAATAAAATGATTGAGCCAACATGCTATAAAATATCAACAAAAAGGTTAAAGTTATATGAAAAGTAAAATATTTTTCAATCTAACCATTTAAATCTGACTTTCTGTTTTTCAAGAGATCAACAGGCAAAACAAGCTTAGCAAAAGCACATTACTCATTAATTGAGATTGCTTTCCTCTTTTAGCAACACAGAAACAAGGTACATTATCTCAGAGATAGCAGGTGATTTAGTTTTCTTTTGATTATTGAGTTTATTATTATTGATTTGAATGGGTTCTTATGCAATTTCTATGCATGTTCTTCTTCTACTGAAATGCTGGTACTTCAGTACTTCTACCTGAAATGCTGGGAAGTCAATGGAAATATAAAGATTCAACAGAAAGTGGTAATAATTATAAAATAAACTCTACATTTGTCACAGAGCAAAAATTATGGATATTCATAGTTCTACACTGCTGAAAGGAAACAGTAAAACTAATTTTGTTTAAACCAGAAACTACAATAGGCAGGCACTGAAAACTTTTTTCATAGTCACAAAGGATGAACAATCACTCCTAAAAATTGTTTTAATACAGATATTTTAATCTTAATGCAAAAATAAAGGTGGCAATTCTACCTTTGGTAACAGCCCTACAGAACAGAGGGAAAAAATGGAAATAATTTCATCCTACCATCTTGTTTAGGAGAGGGTTCTTTAGATTCTTTCTTGTTTTTCCTTCCTTCACGAGCACAATGATCATCTCCTAGATCGATGACAAGTTCACTCTCAGAATCAGAGTCCAGTCCTAGATGCACAGTTGGAGAGTCTGTTTCATCTTTACCTTTCAGCTTTTCTTTTGCAGGATGCTGTAAACTCTTTCCCTTTTCAGAAAATTCTTTTTCAGTGTCTGAAGCAGCCTTTTCCTTAACTGGTTCTTCTGTTTTCTCCACTTCTGGACTTGTGCTTTTAAGTTCCTCCTTGTCTTCATTCTGTGCTGGAGGCTTAGGTTTTTTTTTCAAGCTCAATGATTCTTTGTCACTTCTTGCACCTTCTTTGTCCTCCCCATCCTCTTGATCATTCTTGGATTTCTGATCTTCATCACTATATTCACTGTCACTGGTATCAGATTTTTCAGAATCTTCAGAGTCACTGTGTTCTACTGCAGTATAAACAGCTTCAGATATTTCATTTATTCCTAATTGTGGGAAGGAAAGCACATTCCATGCTGACATCAGATTGACTGGCATTACCAAGGAAATACTCTACATACTGGAACAAAGTGTACATGTCCCATTACCTTAACTGTCAGTCCTTAAGCTACAAAGCTTAGTGCCCTGTCCCAGCACCACAATGTAGAAGAATGAACTTCTACATACTCCAATTAACATTTTTATTTCATTCAATGGCCCTCCTTTCACTGCTTTTTCCCTCCACCTGCAAGGTCTTTTGTTCAACTCAGGACCCAATGCTGGCAAATAAAAAAAGGAATTATTTTTATCCACAAGAAGTCATCTTAAAAACCAGCAACACTATTCACCTGATTATAGTTAGTTACTTACATTCATTCTACTTTGTGCAACTGATACAATTTAGGCAAAATTCTCCAATTTGTTCAACATGCAAAGCAGATAAGACTATAATCCTCTCATACTATCTACATCAGAATGGTGCAAAAACAGTTAAAAGATGAAAGCTTTTTGACAAAAATTTGAAGCATCAGGTGTCGCTGGGTTTTAAAGCAAACTAGTTTGTGCATTCTATTGCCTCAAAGAGTGAATATTCTCTACACCTGCTTTAAAACAAACTATTTATGGTTTTTACAATTCAAAAACTTATTTAACCTCCAATTTAAGCGTGTCCTTCCCATGTCCACCATGTTCTGGAGGGACACTCACCCAGCTGTGCTTTACAGCTCTCGATGGTCTTGTCGAGGTTGAGCTGGAACCTGCTGCGGATCTGGCGCTTGGGGGAGATGAGCTGCACGGGGGTGCTCTGCTGCTGCACCGACTCGCTCAGCTCCTTCAGATCCATCTCGGCTTTGCTACGATCTGCAAACACAAACACAAACTAAGAAAAAGATTTTATAGGAAAAGATCAGAGATCACTGTCCAGATAAAACACGTTTCAACAAAGAGCAATGCAGATGAACTGGAACATACTGCGCTTTTTGTTGTAATTATGGGCTAAATAATAAAACTCTAAAATGACTTTACTACAAAAAACCAATTCTTCCTCTCTTCACACACAAAACACATGCATCAATTATGGGGACATTTTCTCCATCAATGTGAATTTACCAAGAAATCTCCATTCAGGTTTGTAAAGCTGTCTGACAGCACCTCTACCAAACTACTGCTGTTATTTACTACTAGGAGTACTACTTTCATAGAGAAAATTAAATAGAAATAAAATCTTTATAAGACTGTAAGACACATAAAATCTTTAGCGCCAAATCCCAAAGTTAGGTCATGAGAATACATATAAAAATGTGGATAATTTCACTGGATAGATTAGTAAGTTCAAGATAGAATAATACATTTTTCAGTATACATCAGCAAAATCTTGAGTTCTCATCTACATGTGTAGAATTTTCACTTTGAAATGCACACATCTGTCTGCAAAGAATACACACTACGGTGCTAAGGGTAAAACTGTCTTAGCAACTAAGTTTCACATTTTTGCTTCAATTTTCCCATTTCAGAGGCTGTATTTGTATAGCACAGTCCTATCCTTTACCCTTTGCCAGGAGTGCTGACATTCCATCAGTGCTCAGGGCACTAAACCAGTTGGAGTTAGTTGGGGGAAGAGAAAGGACCCATGAAGAAGGGGGAAAAAATGAAGAGAAGAATTATGTTTGGCCAATTTAGCTCCTTCAACTGGCTCGTGGTAGGATCAGAAGAGCCAATGCCATAAGCTGAGGAAAACCAGAGGCCATGGAGAAGGCAAAAGGTTACACTGGCATTTGTGCTTCAGTCTCAAGTTTCAGTCTAGAGCAGTTAAATATGA
>VZUA01011693.1:0-14818 GCA_013401035.1 Horornis vulcanius | reverse complement strand
GCTTTCAACTCCTTTTAACTTATTTTTGACTTTTAGTTTCATAAGCTAAAAGCTTAAAGGCTTTGGGCCTTTATTTGCTTAGTTTGTTTTTCTTTAGCTGTTTGTTTTTTTTTTTTTAAATGTGAAACAGTGAAATATTTTATGACTTTGGAAATAATACTGGAGTACAAACCATAGCTGTGACTGCATCAAAGTACTCCAATATTGCTGGGGAGAGTTAGAGGCCTGAGCATCCAAATCAGCCTGACAGTTGTTATTTTAATGTTTTTTGCTCAAGATCCACAAATCCTCATTTCAGCTGCCAATAATCCTTCAAATTATTAAACTAAAATCTTGGTGCAGAGACCATCAGAAGGGGGTTGAAAGCGAGACCACAACCCACAAGATAACAAAATCTGAAAGCCTGAACATCATCATTTCCTCCCTGTGGCACTTAGAGATGTTTTCCAGCATTCCCTAGAGAAGCAAAAAAATCCAGGACAGAAGGAGTTCTTACAAATAGATCCAAACCACCAGAAATTGATTTGTCCATTAATGAAGTTTGAAGAAAATCTTTGGTGAGCCTGGAAGATTAGATTATATATCAAGGGGCTCCACCACTTGGAAGATAAAGCCTTCAAGTGATAACTGTATTTAATAACATTTTTAATAAGCAGATAAACTGTTGGCATGAAGTTGGCTGTTTTAGCAGAGGAGGGACTGAGGCAGAGGAGTGGGATGATGAATTTAAGACAAGGAATGCTGCACCAAAGACAATGAGATGTATGAACTTCTGTATTTCAGTATTTCAGTTCTTCACACTTGGTTTTATCCCCTTCAGATGGATTATTTTTTAACCTATTATAGGAATAAATCTTTCCACCTGCTGTTCTGTAGATCCCTTTGGTACAGTGTTCATGTTTACATTCATAACACACTCCTCTGTATAAAGATCCACACGATTCTTTTTCCTGGACAGAATCCTATTTCATTAAAGAGTCTGAGCCTGAAAGCACAGTTCTAGAGCTGTGATGGTTTTTTATTTCATATGGAATTCAAACTGTCTTATGGCAGCTCAGACAAAGCAGTTGCTGCACTAAGATTACATAAATGTCTTTTGAGTTGTTGTCTGATAGGTGCCATAGATTAAAACTCAGGTCTGAAGTGCTGAATTTTCATTCTATAATTTGCTCTGTGGAAGGAGTTTCAGGTGATAAGAGTGAAGTTTCTTGTAAACACCGATCCCCATCACATCTCACCACGTACATGATCTTTTCCTTCAAAATCAGACAAGGCACTCATACAAGTTTCAGGTGCAAAACTTCCCTTTCCTTTGTGAAAATTCAACTTTTCTGACTGTGGTTTTTGTCCTGCTCTTCTAAAAGAAACCAGGAACCACAGAGTTAAAAGATGAACTTTGCAGTACCTGACATTAAATCTGCAGAGTGAAAATGAATTTTGTATCTACTTTTGTAGATACAATATTGTTCCCATTTCTGTTCTGAAGCTGTTTTCAATACTTGTTGCTTCCAATTAATGTTGTGTATGTGAACTCCAGATAGGCACCTTCTGCCAGCCTTCTCCTGTCTGGGAGAGGCAATTCAGAGCTTTCCCCTGATCCAGCTGGCACAGCAGAGCAAATATTTACTTATTTTCAAACAGGAGCAAATAGCTCAGCCTAAAAGAGTTGGAAGCAGACTCTGTGCAAACAGGTGCTTCATATTCTGTTGGTGTGTTTATGCTGCAACCCATCAGGCTTTTGTAGGGAATTTTCCACTGGCACTGCTGGGATTGAGGCTCACAGGTTGGTGTCAGCACTCCTGGGGTTCCAGACTTGGATAATTAATTTGTATGAGCCATAGTTTCTCTGTCCCTATTTGTCTCTGCCTGTCCCAGTGTAAAAGATGCTCTTGTTTATAAGAAATAATCTCCAAAGCTGGCTGTGGTGGCCTGTGCTAGAAGTCCAATACCTTGTTAAAGTCCTCTTTAGGCTGTGGGAATGTACTCCGTGCTGAATGCACAATCATTAGCTGCTTGTTATTCTGGCCTTTTGTCTGTCCCGGGGTGGCCCTTGGCAGTGAAATACTGACAAATTTTAAAGACAAGTGCTGGCTACCGAGAGAGGGGCGGGCAGAGCATTGTCTGTGCTCCAGGTATGTTAAGGAAAGGTAACATCATTGAAGGTACCATGTTAGAATATTAAAAAAAAAAAGAGGTGGGATATTTTTATTCTATAGCAAAAGCTCTCAAATTCTTTTCAAGCAGCTCTGTTTGTTAGGGTGTGTTTTCTGTTCTAAACTACTTTATCTCTGTTGGGTTTCAGAGAAAAAGGTCTGGTTTTTATGGATTTTTTTTTCTCTGATTAGAGCAATTTGGGCTAAAATATTTGCACTGCATCACCTTAATTCTGAGCAATGAAGAAATGTGTTCATATGTTAGTTCTTAAACCACAGTATTCCAGCAGCAATCAGATCCTGTGGCCACCTCCTCTTATTTGTAACACAGGGCTCTGGATATCCACCTTTTGCCTTACTTAGCACAGAATGATTTGGGTTGGAAGGGACCTTAAAGCTCATCTGGTTCCACCCCCTGCCATGGGCAGGGACACCTTCCACTGTCCCAGGCTGCTCCAAGCCCTGCCCAGCCTGGCCTTGGACACTGCCAGGGATGGGGGATCCACTGAAAAGACCCAAAAATTCCCGTGTGAATTCGTGTCTGAGACCTTTGTCCACACACTTCTGGAACTCTGGTGTGCTTTTATTTATTCATATTTATTCAGCTTGTCAGAGTTATGTCTGCCATGAAGAGTCTAGAGTGTGCCAGGCACAGAATTCCTTTTTTTTTTATCTTTACAGGGGGCACAATGTTCTGTCTTTCATGGCATCTGTCCAGAGGCTTGTCCTCCACAATTGTCCCCTAGCATTTATTCCACTTAGAAGCTGATGAAGTTAAGGGGAAGCAGGAGGAGTTGTGGAAACTCAGTATATACCTGGATCTCAATTTTTCAATGACAAGATAATTACTGAAATCTATATATGTTCTGTGCAATGTCCACCAAAAATAACTGCAGTTGTGGCCTGACACAGCCATGTTGAACATTGCTTTTGTGAAAAAATGGAATTTTCTCCTCAGAAATTCCATCCTGTGAAGTCATCACTTGATGAGATTGGTGGGAAAGAGATGAGTCTTCATTTAAATTTTGCCAGAGTACTCAGGCTTCAGAAACAGCAATATTTGAAAGAACACGTAGAGAGGTTTGGGTTTCTTTCCAGCACACTTCCCTCATTCACGGTATGAAAAAGGACCTCACAAATAATTCAGGGTTTCTTTGTAGAAGTTGTCCCCACCCATGGCAGGGGTTGTTGGGAGATGAATGTTAAGGTTCCTTGCAGCCTAAGCCATGCTGGGGTCCTGTGACCCAGCTCTGTAGCCTCTGGTGCCTGTGAAACAGCTTTTCCTCCCTCAGGGATGAATTTTCCTCACTGCAGCACCCATCCCTGTTAACCACCCCCCTTGGCACAATCATTTCTATCCCTTCCACCCTTTCCAACTGCATTGCTCAGCTCTTTCAGCTGTCAGCAAATCTTAACAGTTCCTCCCTTAACCCTCAGACATTCCTACCCAGACAGATGAATTTGTGAGACCCCACTAGAGGTAAGTAACTCTAAGGAGATGATGTCCTTTAGAGGTTAGGTGGGAAAAGCAGGATGGGATTAAATTGCTGCCTGAGTTGCAGAGTTAGAAACACGGTGGGGCAATCCCTTGTATTGAGCACAGGAGGACAAACCCTTGCACACTGCAGAGATTTGCACTGGAGTCACGGAATGGCCTTGCCTCTGATCGTGTACTTGAATGTGTTGACAGACAGAAATGCTTTTAAACTCAAATGCCTTAAAGACTTTATGAAACAAATCCTACCTCGGGTTGTCCCCAGGGTTAAGGACCAGGGTACTAATGGCATATCACCTTCAGCATTTCCTTCAAATTTGTCTTCCTTAAAGGAGCTGGGCTGCAGTAGCAAGCTGTAGCCTGCAGCACTCCATCTGTTCCCTCCTGAGAGCTCAAGGACCTCAGGAGATGCTCTGGGCCCCTTCACTTCTTGTGTATTCAGAGCACAGAAACAGCAGTGATGTGGTCACATTTTGGGCAGCCAAGCTGAGTGATTCCCAGACTGTGCTGACAGGTCTATCCTTAAAAATCCTTCCTGCCTGGCTTTTGTGATATTTATGAGAGTTACAGTGCTGTTGGTCCAAAGAACTCAAAAACCCTGAGTCAGAAGCCAACCCTCTCTTTCCCCACTCTGTATTCATGGACTCTCATGAAATGTGGTCTGGTTTTTTTGTGTGTGTTTTTAAACCTTTTGCTTTTCCTTTCGTAAGTGTCAGGCACAAATCACTCATTCATTTTCCATGCAAAACTGCAGGCAGTGACCCCCTGCTTCCAGGCTGCTGTCTGTGTTCTCCTGTCTGCTGTATCACTCCTCCTCAGGATGGAAAACCTTTCTGGAGTGGCAAAGCTGGCAGCTTTCCCTGTGATACCCTGGCACAGGAAAATGGGAATTTATTTTAGCTGCGTGGTGGCTCCATGTCTACTTCGGGCAACAAGGAGATGAAGGTGGGGGCAGGTTGCTAAAAGAACTCTGTGGGATCTGTTCCTTGTTCTCCCTCATGTCCAGCTCCAAGAGAAAATTTTCTCTCTTTGCTGTGCTGCAGGGGAGGTGGAAGAAGCTCTGTTGGCACTTCAGAGGTCCCCATGGAGCACCAGGAACGCCTTTGCTGCCGCAGGGAACACGCAGCACTGTGGCTCTTTCTGATCACACTTAGCTCAAACAATCCCTCTGAGCTTTCTGGGTTTCTTTCAGAGGTACCCACCAAATTATGCAGCTTGCTGTAATTTTAGCTTTGCTTACACTAAAATACCACTCTAGACTATCTGGGGAGCCCTGCTCTGTGTTGTCTGCTGGAAGAGAAGCGTGGGAGCCTCAGGATCTGTGCCAGTCTGTGTGATGTGCAGAGCTTTGCATGTCCTACTCTGCTGAGGATGCACCACACTGGAGACATCCACGAGGGGAGGTTTGACAGGACTTTGAGCAAGCACTGCTGCTTGGCAGCCTGGTTGTTTTGGTGTATGGTGGTTTTGGGGGTTTTTAATGTGCACAGTTCTGTTTAGAGGGGAGCAGGAGTGGATGTTGGGAATGCTGTCAGGATCACTGTGGATATAGCAGTGCTGGGTTGAGAGCTGTTCAAGTTTTACATTATCATCTCTCACTTCTGTTTCCTTTATTTCCTTTAAATTTTATTATCTCTCATCTGGTGAAAAGACAGTATTTGAATTTCAGAGCTGAGCTGGTGCTCTGTCCTGTGGGAATAAGAGCTCAGCTTCTCCTCCCTCAAAGCACAGTCTCAGATCTCTGTTTCCTTTAAGTGCTGTCCCAGCTTTCAGCTGCTGAGTGCCTGTTTGCCTTGGACTGGTGTGTGAAGTGGGAGTGAATCCTGCTGCCTTCAGATTCTAGGAGTTGTCCTAGGAGGATGAGGCACTGTGGAGTAGGATTTTTTTCATCCTATAAATTGGTAAGATTTGGATTTTAATTAATGTTTTTAGAAACTTTCAAAGCCATTTTCAAACAGTAACTCAGCCATGATATCATTCCTTAGACACAATTTCTTAACTGGAGGAAAAATTGCCTGGATTGGATGGATAAGATGCATTGTCTGGATTTAGGATGGATATTTGAAAAGCTGTTTGTAGGGAGAGGGAATAACCTCTGAGTAAAATGTGTGGCAGTCATATAACTAAGTCAGATCACTTACTTAGAAGCAGCTTTGGGGAGGGTTTCATTATTTTCTCCCATCTAAAGTATTTTTTATAATATAAGTTGGTGACATTTTGTCCCTGCAGTGGCTTGCACAGAGGAACTGGTGTTTGTTGTGTGTGTCTGTGCCCATCTCCCTCAGGATCTGCCACCCTGTGTTGGTGCTCTGGGAACCCGACTGTCCCAGCTCACAGGCCCTGACCCAGGGCTGATAAATTGCTGTGAGCACAGACTGGGAGAAGCACCTGGGGATCTCATGGGTGGTAAGCTGGATGTTTCTGTATGGACAGAGAGTGACACGACAAGGGGGAATGGTTTTAAACTGAAAGAGGGCAGGTTTAGATTAGATGCTGGGAAGAAATTCTTCCCTGGAAGTGCCTGGACAAGGATTGGAGCAACCCGGGATAGTGGAAGGTGTCTCAGCCCAGGGCAGGAGTTTGGAATGAGACAGTCCTTGAGGTCCCTTCCAACCCAAGCCATTCTGAGATTCTATGATTCTAAACACACAAAGAGGCATTAAACTTTTTAGGATCATTGTTTTGTCATTGCATTAAAATCTAGAGGAGAGGATGCAACCCTCACATACTGCAGCTCACTTCAGTTGCATTTCTAACCCCTGCTTCCTCAGAGAATCACTGTCAAATTCATATAGACACTGTGTAAATATTTATTTATTTATGCACTGAAATCACCACCTAAAACTGAAGTGTGAAGATGGTTGCTGTGTTCAGTGTGGCTGGGGCTGAAGTAGCAGATGAAAGAGGAGGAATCACCTAATTACTGCTTAATTCTAAGGACTGGTGTTCAAGTGTGAAGTGCTACTGATGTAATTAAAGTGTAGAAGAAGCAGTGCAACTTTCCTATCGTCAAAATATTCACTTTGACATACAACATGGAAAACAGAGGAACAACTTTAAGCTTTCAGTGTTAATCAGTGCTGAGGAGCTATTTTCTTCCTAATACCATCTGCAAGTCTCCATCAATACTGTGCAAGTGTTGATTGTGTGTTACAATACTTCATTTTAATTAGACTCCATAGGAGATAGTTAAAGGGTTGATGGGGGAAGATATTGGAGCAGTAAATATTATGGCACATTTGGAAACGGAGAGGGGAAGAAGAACACGTTGGCTCCAGTGTTGACATTACTGATACTCTGCACTCTGGGACACACTTGTCACTGCTGGGGGCTGCAGGCACTCGGTGATATATTGCATTTCAGTTTAGCAATTCTTCCTTAGGGGAGTACTTTGTCACTGTAACACCCTGGTGAGGAAATGCAGCAGCCATGCCTGTGTTAATCCGCAATTGCTGGGTCACCCTGGCAAGTGAGGGATGACCCTGGCAGGTCAGGGGTGGCCCTGGCAGGTGAAGGATGGCCATGGCAGGTGAGGGATGGCCATGGCAGGGGAGGGATGGCCATGGCAGGTGAGGGATGGCCATGGCAGGGGAGGGATGGCCATGGCAGGTGAGGGATGGCCGTGGCAGGTGTGGGATGGTCCTGGCAGGTGAGGGATGGCCATGGCAGGTGGCTGGTGCCCATGGCTGGTGGCCATGTGTGTCACAGAGCAGACCCAGCTGGATGCTGATCCAGAACCAGGGCACCTGGTGGGGTCAGGGCTCAGTCTCCATGAGCTCTGTCTGAGGAGGTTCCTTCCAGAAGGACTCGGCGACACGAGGAGCAGCTGGACAGGCAGGAGGGGACAGGGGAGTGTCTCTGCAAAAGCAAAGATGCACTCAAGTGACACTCCCAATCCTCTAGTCCCAGAGTCAGGCAGTGATGCTTTTATTGCCATTTTGCTTTTCTGCCCCAGAGGCTGCTCAGAGGAGCTTTAGCCTTTTGCATTTTCATTGAACTCAGAGTTCCTCTTCTGGCTCTTTGGCTGTAACTCACTGCAGGGTCAGCAGGTTGTGGCATTTATTCACCCTAAATACTGAACAGACACTAAAACCTAATTAGAAAACAGAGCAGCTTCCTCCCTATCCCTGCACAGGATAAGGAAAGTCATTTCAGGGAAATTAAGTAACCTGGCCTAGCTTCTAAAAATAGAGACATCAATAAAACCTGTGGCAAATGTGGATTTCAGTGTGACTCCTGGGCCAAGCAGTAACTATCACATTTCTAATGCAGTGCAGGTTCTCACATGGATTCTCAGTTACTGCTTCTGCCATCCCAAGATGAGACAAAATGAGGTTTCGTTGTGTAGTAGGTGGCAGTTTGAAGCATTAACTGCTGTGGAAGAAGATTTGAAAGGCAATTTCCCATCTCAATTTTCTCTTCAGTCATTAAAATTCATCTTCAGTTCTTGAAGTATCCAAATTTCTGTTCTGCTTAGGTATCTGGGTTGAAGATCTTAGTGCACTGAATATCCCTTAAATTTATGGCAAACTGTTCGACACCATTTTACAAGCCTTCCATGATTCTCTAGATTTATCTTTAGAAGATTAATTTTCCCTCCCCCCAAAATTGATGCTAATCTTGCTATGAACTGAGTTTAAAACTACTTAAACCTGAAGTTACTTCTTTACTCTTTACTTCTGAGAGTTTAGCACTGCTCAGCTCCTTTCTTGCCACTTGTCTACAGCTTGTTCTTGTTCTGTGGTTCTTTAATATGTTCTTCTGTGGCACTGATCACTCTGGCCTCACTCAGGTGAGTGGTGTGAGGAGCTGAGTGTGCTGTTTACTCCTCCATGCATTAAAATCATCTCCTTGGGAAGTGAGGGGACTCAAAGTTTGTCCTAGAAGTGCAGAAGAGGATAAAAATAACTTAATAACTGTGCCACCTTATTTGAATTTAAAATAGATCTCTTTTTAATTCATAAAAAGAGAGTTGTCAGGCTTTGGGTGACAGAGGGTGATGAATTCGTGTGGGAGTGTGGACTTCCTGCGCTTCCTTTCTTCAGGAAGCTCGTGGAAGGGGAATAACCTTTTGTCATGCTCATGTCACATTTTATTTTGGCTTAAGTCTGATGAGAGAAGAGAGAAATCTGGCTGTCAAGAACAGCCTGTCTCCTCCGTGTGTCTTTTTTGTTCCTCTGATCCTCAGCTTCTGCTGCTCCTTGGAGCACAGGAGAGGCAAAGCTCCAGCTAATCCAAGCAGAAGCAGCTGTGGGGCTTTTCCTGTGGCCTCTGCTGCCCATTCTTCTGCTCCCATCCCTGATTTTTGCCTGCTGCAGTGTTTTACTCTCCTCTCCCCTCAATGCTGGCTCCACACCACACCTGATTCTACTAATTGTGTTTAACTCCACGGCCAGGTTAATTGTGTTAAATCACCTGGGATGTGCGAGCTGTGTGTGCCTTTTTTGTCCAGGCAGTAGCCCCCATAAATGATAATTTCAAATATTTAAGGTTAATTACAAGACTCTTGCCACTTGTTAAATCTGGGGGAGGGAAGCATGGATACAGAGAAGGTTTATTTATATCCCAGCCATGACACTTTGCTCTCCTGGAAGGCACACGAGGGTGTGAGGACATGCATGGTTTTCTCTGACATTCTTTTATGTTTAAAGGCAGACACTAAAGAAAAAGGTTAAATGAAAGGTGAGAACCTCTTCTTTTTTCCTGTATTTTTTTTCTTTGATTGTGCCCATAATTGTGTGCTACTCATTAAGTAGCTGAAGGCCTTTTTAAAAGTCCTTGCATTTGAGAAAGATGTCAGGCAGAGCTGCTTGTGAAATAATTACAGAAAATGAGTGTTGATGCATGTTTTGACTCTGCTGTAGGAGTAATTCTGTCTTCTCTAGCTAAAGTAATTACATTTGTTTCTAAATAGAAGAAGAGAAATGGCAATTGTAAAAAAAACCCCATAGATCTCACTTCTACATTTATGTAGTGGCAGATAGATGGGTAGCAAAGAATTAATTATAATATTAGTGTAGTCATTATTGTGTGTTATTTATTGAAGGGAGGTACCATTATTAAACACATGGAGTCATGGAAGATTTGTGGGACTTACAGACTCCTCTGCTTGATGGTTACTTTCTTTAGCACTGAGGAGTATAAACACTTTTACAGCGTGTTAAGGTAATAATTTAGGATAGATATCTGCAACGACTCACTAGCTATTAATTACTTTTTATTTTCTTCAGAGAGAAAAGGTTTTCAGTTACTATAATCCAGAGTGCTCACATCAGGGAGGGCTGAGGGCTTGTATTTCTACGTATGGGAAGTTTCTCCTCAGTTCAGATGGCTGGGGGGGGGGTAAAATTGTGCAGCAGCTGGGATGATGCCTTTGCCGGTTTTGTGGTGGGATGGATGTGCTGTGTTTGATGTGGATCAGGAAGCAGTCATGAGACACCACCACTGCTGTTATCCCAGGCAGCATGGACCTGACAATCCTGCCAGTCAATTCTCATTTCACCCTCTGTCTTTTATTTTAAGGAAATCAACTTTTGTGTTATGCTGAAAAGGTGACCTTATCTGGAAAGTAACCTTTGCTGAAAATTTGGATCGAACTTTTTGGAGTAAACTTTGGATGAATTCTGGCCCTGGGTACTAAAGTCTTATTGGCCCCTATGTGAAAGCAGAATTAGGCCTCTGGAATACACACTGCATGCTTGTGTGAGTTGTTTGGTGATAGACTATTAATTAGTGAGTGTGTTGTTAAAGATAGAAGTTAAAGTGAAAGGAATGAAGTGGAAGGATGCTTTGAGTTCTCAATGAGATGCCTGATTCTCTGTTTAGTATCAGTTAATCTACATGTTTCCTGGAGAGGCTTCTTATCTCTCTGTCTTCCTACTGCTTTCACTCATCTGGCAAGAATAATTTGCATTTCCAGGACTTGATATTGAACGGATGTACCTTGATTTCAAACTGAAAGAGCAGAATTTTAGGGTAGATATAGGAAAGAAATTCTTTTGTATAAGGGTGAGGAGGCCCTGGCACAGGGTGCCCAGAGAAGCTGTGGCTGCCCCTGGATCCCAAGGCCAGGCTGGACAGGGCTTGGAGCACCCTGGGACAGTGGAAGGCATCCCTGCCCATGGCAGGGGGTGGAACTGGGTGAGCTTTAAGGTCTCTCCCAATCCAAACTCCTCCGTGATCCCACCTCAGTCTGGTGTCAGGAGCTCAAGGCTGGCACTTTTGCATTTCTGAGATCTGATTGGGAGCAGTCTAAATCACCCTGCTGGCCACAGAGCATGGAAAACCTGTCCGTGTAAAATCACTTACAGGCTTCCAGGGTTAATTCCACAAGTTTGCTTTGTTTTCCAAAGAGGACAAAAGTGTTCAGCTGCAAGCTGCCCTCTGTGTGGTGAAGGGAGCAGCACAGGAGACAGCAAACCTCTCTGCTCCAAACCAGATCCATATTAGATTTTAAACAAAACAAAATCAAACCTCTCTTAATTCCCGTGGCACATTATCATCCTTCAGAATGGAATTCTATTTGCAAGGCAGTTCTTTCAGTTTCTAAGGGAGGGCTGTCAAAAAGTGAGTCAAAAAGAACCCTCCTACTTTTTGCAGAGCAGAAGGTCAGAGTCCTGAGAGTTTTGCTTTGGCATAAAAGTTTGATGAGTTGGCCAAACCACTGTGCAGAGTTGCATACAAATTGGTCCTTAGTGAGCCACAAAATAATACTGCACTTCCATTTTTTGGTTTGTTTTTTTTTTTTCTTGCTTGTGCTGGAAAGCTTTGGAAGACACATGATGCTGTCAAGCCTGTCAAAACTTCATACAGGCAATTTCAGCTCTAAAAAAAAAAAAAGTTAAATAAAAAATACAACTGGTGTGAATGGGAACAGGGAGAATCTGGCAATCTCGCTGACATCAAGGAATGAGGAGGGTGTTGAGAGATTCCCCCTCTCCAAAATCATGAGCACCATATGTTCAACTTGGATTCTCTTGGTTTCTTGGGGAGTAAAACAAAAAGGCCATCTTCCCCCTTCCTCCCCCCACACTCCTGGGAAGGAAAACAGTGTATGTTACATTTCTGTGCTAGCACAGCACAAGTGGGGAGGAACGTCTGTCTCCAGCTGGTTTCAGGCTGTGGGATGACACTGGGCTGGGGGCTGGCAGGTGGGAAGGCTGTGTTGGGGGTCTCCTGGAGCCCTGTGGCTGACTGGAGCTTCTTGGAAAAGTTATTTCCATGCAGAATGTTAATCACCACTGCTGGCAGGGCAGCGTGGCAGGATCCAAGCACTCCAGGGGGTTTTGGAGTGCAGCAAGGATCATTGCAGGCTGCAGGTGCTGAGTGAGCCAAAAAGGGGGTCTCAGTGGGAGACCCTGCTGCTCCTGAGCACTTCTGGAGGCTGGTGGCAGCTCTGGCTGCTGGGACCACGAGAGGATGGGACTTGAGGTCCTGAGGGAGGTGAGGAGGGTGATGGTTGTGAAAAAGAGGATGAAGCCTCATCATTTTGGAGATGTGTTGTGAGAGGACTAGAGAAAAAAAAATGGATCTGTTTGAATTTCAGAATTGAATGTAACTTTGAAGTTAGCTGTGCTTTTGGTAGGGAGTTTAATCAGATGGCTTGGAAATGTCTCCTCCAAGCTGAATTATTCAGTGATGGGTTTTACTCATTTGTCATGGCCTTTAGTTGGGTATAGCACAGGTTAATGTCTTCTTGTTCAACAGGAATCTTTAATTTGCTGTTCCTCTTACTCAGAACCTCATTTGTCTGTCCAGGAGTTCCTTCATCCTTGTTGTTTTAATGTTGCAGTATCAACTGTTGGTGTGTGTTGGAGGCAGAGTGATGAGGGAAAGAGGTGCAGAATAAATCAATGAATCAAGGATTAGTCAGGGGATGAGGAGAAACGGGGTAAAAAGCAGGATTTTATGGTCATCCTGTTAGGGGATTGTTGTTCCTGGGGACATCCTGCAGGAAGAACTGCTCCAGAGATATTCATGTAAATTCTTTTCTCTACTCTTTCTTCATGAGCTTTCCCTGTGCAGTTTTAACTCGGAAGGAAACACATTTTTTATTGACTATTGTGCATTCTTTGTGAACTGCCTGAGCTCCCAGGTGGATCACACACAACCAAGGAGCAGCTGTATGAGGAGTGAGGTCCTTTTACTCAATGGGGAGCTGCATGCACTGGATTTTGAAAGATTCCATTTAAGGGAAAATAAGAGATCTTCAAAGCTGGCATTTTTTCAAGTAAATAACTCTTTAGCTTTGATATACTTGCTTCATGCTGCCTTGTCAGCGGAGAGGAAAGATGTACCTTAAATCAAAGTGGACAACTGAATGAAAACTAATAAAAGATTACAATAAAAGAAAGCAATCCCTGCCACAAAAAATATATGAGACATGGATTTGTATCCATTGCAGGAAACATTCCTAGGAATTAATAGTTAAAGTATTTCCTGGCCTCAGAGACTATTGGTGAAGCTTTATCAGGTACTTGAAGCTCTGCAGAGTGATGTGAAAAAATAATAACGGGGGAAAGTATCCCCAGCCAGTCACTTTTTCAGTCACCTTGCAGAATTTCCTAATGTTGCCATTAGAAAAGAAAAATCTCTGATGGGCTAATATCAGTTTTGCTGAGCAGGCAGGTACACAGCACCTAGACCAGGACTCATTAGCCTTGTATTTCACACCTGAAATCATCATGACTGATATTTAGGAGAGCAGTAGCCCACTGACCCTGAGCAGCCCTGGAGAGGCCAGTCATCACTGCAGACCAGCCGTGCAGGAGGCTCCAGCCTGTTGGTGTAATTGAGAGCATTCATCACTTTTAAGGAAATTTGAGCTCCTGGACTTGAGGGAGTGTTTCAAATGAGTGGTGGCTGCTCAGAACAGGGTAAACCAGTTGGGTTTGCTGTAAAACTTTGCCATCGTGCTGTCTTTGATAGGGTAAATTGTAACTCCTGTTCCCAGAGTTCAGCACTCACAGTGTTCTTCCAATGGACACTATTTTGGAGTTTGTTCCCTTCCTGATTGTGCAGAGGATGTTGAGCCTGGTTTACATGAAGAAAGATTTAGTCTATCTGTTGCTGATGGCAGTTAAAATTATTGAGGGAAAGGGGGAACCAGAAGAACAAAACCCCAAAAAACCCAAAAAAGATAGGAAAAAAAAAAACGGAAAGAGAAGGGAAAAGTCTTAGTGACCAGCTGGAAAGGGGAAGTGATGAAATTCTCCCTCCAATATCTGCAGTGAAATTCTACCATACTTTGATAATGGAACCATGAACTTGTCATCAGTACCTTCTCAAACTCCTGGTGGGTTGCAGCAGCTTGAGTTAGGGCTGGAGCACTTTTTGGGCAGAGTTGAGGCATGGAAAGCCTCTGGACCACAGGGATTGAGGCACTGGAGGCACTGTGTACCTGTGTGTCCTGTGCATTCCCCTGCCTGGGCTGCATGACCAGCACCTTGTAATGCTGGATTTCCCACCCTACACTCTCCTTGTCAGGAATTCTGTAGGGGAAGCTGGTAGTATGGAGAAAACCTGTAAATAACCACGTTATTCCTCCAGATAAACACCTCTGTGACTTGACAGGGAAAACTGGGTGCTGCAGTTCTGAAGCAGAAGACACAGTACTGTGATGAGTAGGACTTTGGCTGACTCTCAAAATAGTGTTGGTATTTCTTTCTTTTACAGGGAAGAATTGCAACAAGTTTCACTATTTCAGGCATGGGCCCTGCAACAAAGAAGAATCTGAAAAATCAGTAAAGCAATAGTACCAGCACATCCCTCTGCCACTGACATCCTGCTGTTGTACACATCCTAGAAAGCCATTCTCACAGTGTGTGCAATTGTCAAACATTTCCAGGGTACTTCATGCCAAACTGCACCAGAACCGGCTGCTCAGTCCTCTGAATGTCATCATTTGTTTTGTTTTCACAGTCAATGTAAATGAATTAGTAATGGTTTGCCACTTACTATAAATAATGCCCTATTTCCTGCCTGTAGCTGTGCAGATCCTGCAGAAGATGATGTTTTGACAGCCCATGGGCCTGACAGAGCTGTTTCTGTGCAGACAGTTTGGGCTGGTAGCAACGATGCGTGCATGGTTTTAGGCGTTGCAGATCTGGGAGCAGCTGGTTTTGAGTCCCATTTATCCTGTGGTGTATCCTGCTCCATTAAAAAAAAAAAA
>VZUA01011686.1:3032-18153 GCA_013401035.1 Horornis vulcanius | reverse complement strand
TTGGGAGATCATGACCTCCAACATTACATAATTTAAAAAAATTAAGTTTCCAAGACACAGTATTATAAACTGAGACTCTTAAGAATTTATAAAGCCATTGTTTGCTCTTTTCACAGGATGAATATTAAAATTTCTCTTGTCTGTTTGAGTATTAAGGCCAAATCTGATTTTTGTTACGCCTTTGTAAAGAAGAATTGCAAGTTTTACTAGTAGAGATTTCAAAAAAAAATATATTCTGAAAGTGTGGTCTATATAAGAATAGATGTATAAGTATATCCTGACTTTAAGTNATTCTTTACTTCATTACCTCTGGGGAGCTGTGTACAGTTTCTGCATGTTTAATCTCAGTTCTCCGTTTTTTATTTGGACCTTCTCAAGAAAGTGACAGAATTCCTTCTGGCTTCCACTTACTGGTGTGCAAGAGGCCTTATTGTTTAGGAGAAAGGCATATTCCAGACTTTTCTAAGGTGTCCACCTTTCAAGCCTCAACCTTACAAGATGGAAGAACCTAATCTTCAGAATTATCTCTGCCAGTGGCCTTGCTTTGACCTTGTTTGGGTCTTCTAAAACCACATATACTTGGTCAGATTGTGTCATTTACTTCAGCAGAAGATTCCACCCACCAAAATTTGGTAGGACTAGAGAAGATGCTCCTACATGATGAAAACTTTGTTGCACTCTTGCTGGTTTTTTTGGCTGTTAACCCCAGAATCAAGGCACCAATTAAATTTTCCAGGAAAAGAATTCCAAGAAAAAAGGTACTTACCATATTCTATGCCTTTATCCCAGGAGATCTCTGGGTCCTAACAGGTTGACTGTGTCACTCTTGCGACAGTAACAAGTCCACTGTGAGTAATACAATCTTTATGGATAGTGCCAAGTGGTTGGAAACAATCTCTGCATTGTCATGATTGCTGGGACATGACACAAAACCAGGCCCTTCGTCACTGACACTGTGAGTGTCCTCAACCCTTTGGGCATCTATCTCCTGCACCAACTGTCTGAACTTGAGGTGTTAAGAGCACATTTCCCTCATTAGCCCTGAGATCCAAACCAAGATTTCAGTACCAGCAAAAGTTCCTTTGTTTGTCCTCTTTGAATAAAAAGTGCATTTTATGAGAAGCAATGAATGCAAACAACCATGGGTGGGCAGAATGTCTGTTGGAAGCTGGAGCTCATTCTTCAGCAGAGACAATGCCTTTCTGCATTGCTGCTGGGTCTTTTGATAGGCTTCAGAGAGAGCAAAAGAAAAGGAGTCCTTGGCTCTTAGTGATAGCTGCCTAAATTTTGTTCCTAGAAATATGTGGAGTGTGTCAAGATGAATACCTATACTTTCAGACACCAGCTTGACATGTTCTGCTTCTGTGGCTGTTTTGTTATCTTTTATCTTCCTCCAGGAACAAGTCAAACTCTGGATATTATTGAAAAGATTAGTGTGCCTTTTCATAACTGATTAATTGAGTAACTTTACTGTGGGTTTGTTTTTTTTTTAATCTTCTGGGCTATGGTAAGGGGGAATATGGTTACAGAATGAGCAGTATACTTTGTTTCTTGCAGATGGACTTCTGGCTCCTGGCCTTCAAATTTCTGAAATGGTTGATGAAATTGATTCCATTACTTAAGGACTTTTCTCCTCCACAAGACTTGAAAGAGGTGCTAATGACTTTCACTTACATCCTCTCTGTGAACCTGCGTCAACTTCCTCACCGCTGTATCTGTCAAAGATGTGTTTATTATTGAATTTTGCTTTCTTCAGAAGGGTAAGAGAATCTTTTTCTATCATTCTTCATGGGATGTTTCTTTCAAGAGCTATCGTTATTTCTGGCTCAGAATTCCATCTCAGTCAGAAACTTAAATTTTGTCAGTTATTCATGTCTTTCTTCCACACTTTGAATGCTAGTAAAGCTCTACCTTATTTCTTGTTTCTCTTCCTATTTCTGATTTCTGACAGGATGAGAAATTCCAGGTGTTTTCCGAGGCTCTTTCTGTCAACAGTTTAATGATCTGGGGATGTTGTCATTTTGTGTGCAGACTATTCATATAGATAAGGGGCTGTCATGGCCTGTTTTGAGACTGCAGCCAGGACTGCATCCATGATTGGAGAGGATGCCATTAGTGCTTCAGCTAAGTGGGTGGTACTGCTGAAAAATTTCCCCGTTCCTGTCATCTGATGACCATTCATGTGGCACTCTTTTCAATTTCATGAGGTCCTTGGCCATCTGGGGGCATCCGGAAATGGTGTTGCACTTGGCAGTGTTCTTACAATTTTTATTGGTATAAAGAGCTTCCATTACTTCTCTGGGGTAAATGTGCAGCCTTCCTCTGGGCTCATGTTGTGCCAATATACATGTGTGCAATCACTGTGAAATAGAACAGCTTACTTAAAAGTAAGACATTTTCTTCAAAGTATGCATATTGATTTTCTGCTTTCAGTGGACATGAAGACAAAGAATAACTTTTTCCTCCAGATAAAAGAGTGGAAGGGAAAATAATATAGAAAGAAAAATTACATGGTCAAGAAGCAAATTTTTTTTCTCTGCTTTCTTCCATGGCATGACTGTATTTGTGCACTACATACATTTGCTGGTAAGTTGCCTCTCTTCCTTTCCAAAATCTGCATGTCAAAAATGTTAACAGAACTATTAGCACATTGAATGGGCCATCATACTGCTTTTGGGAAAGCATTAGCCAGGGATGCTAAACTTCACTTCTTGCTTTCAAAGTCTACCACATCAATAAATATCACTAATCATCACTGTTAGTCATTAGCAAGTAACCAGTTGCAACTACTGGGATCTAGAGGCAATTTTATTTTCTGAACATGCCTTTCACGCTGACATTTTTTAAATTGGTGGCAATAAGGCAGCTATGCTTGCTACTGGGGTGAGAAAAATCTGACACCTGCTGCATCCTGGGTATAAATATTTCATAAAGATCCTATCAACTCAAGCAATGCCCAGGAGTTCAGGATTTGACTCTTAGCATGAGGGAGCTATTGTGGCCTCCTTGTGTTAATTGTCCTGTTGTTTGCCTTCCTGTGCCCTTAGGAAAATTGCTTCACTTTAACCCCAGTTTTATGGCTGTCTCCCTTTTTGCATAATGGATAAGAAAGATTTTTGTGATGCTTTTTTGTGCTATGTTTAGAATCTTAATTTCAAGACCTGGAATTTCTCAGACAAACTCAAAGCTACTCAGGACCTCCCGGGATCTGTCCCCCAGTAAGAACAGAGAAAGGAAGCCATTGCAGTGGTTGGAGGGCAGAGTTATACAAAAGGTTACTAAATATTATTGCTTGTGCTTGATGACTTCCAACTGCCCTGCCACCCACCTTCTTGCTGAGCCAGAAGCAAATTTGAAAAAGAAACCACTGTGCATCACTTCCCCAGCAGAACATGCTGCAGACAAAAAGAATCGAAACCACAACTAGAGAATTGGATTTCCCCTGCTTTCTCCAAAATAAATATTTGTTTGTGACAAAAGCAGCCGGAAGAATGAGACATGTACCTTTGACACTAAAGGCTTGTGTGTTTGTGCCAGCTGCAGTAGAGGTACGCTCATCCACTGAGTGCTATCTGAGGTCAGGCGGAGCTCCATCTCCCCCAGCATGTGAATTAACATCTTCAGCTACCTGTACAAAACAGGGAGAGGAAAGTGGCTCAGGAACTCCAACAGGGATCTGTAGCAAGTGAAAAGCAAAATGAGCAGTGGGACTGCCTCTTGGAGCTGCTCCCTACACTGCCCCTTCCAAACAGCAGCATCATTTCCTCTGAAGCCATTGTGGAGCAGCCTCATGTGCTGGCTTTTGGAATGAGCTCCAAAGGGACCACATTTGTATAAAAGTATCTGTACAGGGGGGCCTATAACCAGCAGGCAGCTCACAGCCATTATTTAGGAATGAGATAAGCAGCTTCAGGAGATGGTTAGCAATAAGGAGAGGCAATGAAGGTGAGCTCTTGTCAGGGTCAGCACACATATGCAGAGACCTGATGGTTCATTTCAGGGATCTCAAAGCGCAAAAGACACAGCAGGGACAACTCAGTTTGCTTAACCAGAAATGCACCTTTATTTAGTGCCAACAAATGCGATAGTGGAGAGAGAAATAAAGGATAGTAAGAAAAAGAGAAAAGAGAGGGGAAGGGGATTATAGCTACCAACGTGGAGAGCTGAGTCCTCGAGACCGATGATGCCTATGGACACCATCTTCTCCAGTGGGGTGATCACAAAAGTGAGCGGGGGTCTCCAGTGTTTTTATAGGTTGGTCAAGGCAGGAACCAAACTGAGGGGCTCTGGGCCAAGGCAAGAACCACCTGTGTTGAGGGTTCGTTGCTGAGGGACATTGCAAGCCATACCTGGCCCCTGAGGCAGGACCAGACCTGCCCGGGCAGTCCGGGCAAGCAGGCTTGGTTCAGTCCACTGTAGCCAGTTCATACATGGTTCTTGCATGGGTTCCCATAGGAACCTTGGTCCAGCAAGCACACCTGCAGGCAGCAGCAAACATCTCACCTCAGCCAGGCCAGAGCTACGGGTCTCAGTCCCAGTCCTTGGGGACGGTTGTGAGGTGAATGACATCTTTGGACAGACTCTGACAGCTCTTTGGAGTACAAGTATTGTATCCCCTTCTGGATGCTGACTTTGAAAGGATCCATGCACCTCTTAGCAGAGCTCACTCTTTAAACAAACCCAGTACTACAGACCTGTGCTTTGGGCAGTAGCTTAGCAGTTAGAAGCCTTAACTAAGTGGACAACACTGATCACACCCTTCCCCTCATGGTTTGAGTGGGCTTACACACCAGTTCTCCATTTTCTCAAAGGTGGCCCGAAAGAATATATTCCTTCTGTGAGGAGTTGAAAAGGCAACAGGTTAGTAGTAGAGTAGATAGCAGAGCACTGTTGCTAGCTGATGGAGACAGCTGGAAAAGCCTTTTCTGAACTCTGGAGAGCTGTTCATCAGGCATTCTCATAGGGAGGCTTGGATGTGACAGATATTCTTGTACCTTGAAAAACCGAGTGCCCCATCACTTGCTTTTTCTTTGTTTTTTTCATACCTTATGCTTCATTTTTTGTATAAAGGTGCAATAAAGAAAATATATGGGACAGAGATTTGCCGTTAAAGGGTCAATTTTTATAAGCAGTTACCACATAAGATTATCTGGAGCACCACAATTATGGCCTTTCGCAAGCTGAGGGAAGTGTTGTGGTGTCTCATATGGCACCATTTGCTAACACTTAGCCAGAAGAGATTTTTATGGTCAGCAAGCACTCTAAATTCATAATGTTTAATTTCACATTTTTTTCTCTAGTCCACTTTTCCAGTTCTCATTTTCAGCTGTTACCTGGCATGAATTTGCACAGAAGAACCTCCCCTGTCATCAGAGAGCCAGAAAAATCCATTCAGATTAGGAGACGGAAGGAGATTTAGAAAGAGAGTCTCTGTTGGATCATGCTTGTGCCTTCACAAAAGCCATATTTTTATTATGCCCTTACATAACCTGTCCCCTGTTTCAAGTACAGCTTGAAAAAAACTCCTTTGTACAAGAACATGACCAGCTGAATAAATAAAAAAACCTGTTGAACTTGTGGATTATACTTACTGAGGCCCTAACTATTTTGATACATGTGCCTGCATAGCAATACATTTTGGAGAGAAATAGTGATATTGAGACACATGAAAACAGGCTACAAGTTAACCTGAAAACATATTCCTGGTAACACAGTTAAAGGAAAGGGAGAGGTGCTCAAAGGTAAATTCAGGTCAATTGGCATCTTCAAAAACAAGATTTGCATGACTTATAAAACAAAGTCATATGCAAAGATGGAACAAGTCACAGAAACAACAAATTTACCACAGTGTCATGAGAGTGGAAAGGAGGAAAAAAATGACAAAAAAGAACTCAGCAGTAAAATGAATATATTCATACAGTGTCAGTCTCTCCAGACAAGAAATGGTGCCAAGCAGAACCGCATCAGCGTGTGGCCGCTTCTTGCACTGACACTAAAAACATCTGTTGAGGTACAGCATTTATACTGTCTGCCAAACAAGAGTTTTTTAATCTTAAAACATATGCTGGAAATAGGAAAATTTGGACAAGAAGAAAAAGAAAAAAGAGGGGTGGGTGGCCAATAAATTAAAAGTGAGAAGTGGGGAAGGACAGATTGGAGACAATGTTTTCCACATAGTGTATCATAGTTAATTCAAGTCATCTCAGGTCACCAAGGAAAGGAAAGCTCATGAAGGAATTCACATATTGCTCAGAGAAGTTGAAAGAAATAAAGTGGTGTTCATGTCAGGCTTCATCCTTCAAACATTGGGTTTTGAACAGTTAACCATAAAACTCAGGTTTTAACAAGTTTGGGAGTAAATCCAATTTGAGATGCAAGAACTGATGCTGACAGCAATACGCTTATTTTTCAGGCATGCATATCACAATTTTTGAAGCAAGCATGTATTTAAGCCCCCCAGCTGAGCCAGGGCCTAATATTGGCTCTTCAGAAATTGTGCCTCCAGCCTGTTTGGTTAAACACTTGTGCAAACAAATTTTAGATACATACAATGAGTAAATTGTTTAAAGATTATCACCTTCACATTTATTTCTCTAGTTGAAGAAGCTAGAATACAGAATTCAGAAATATTTCCGTGAGAATAATTTTCAGATATGATCAAATAAGTTCTTCAACTATTTCTAGGGTATTTTTTCAAATAAAGTCCCTAAGTATTCCTTATGACAAAATGCTCTCTTAGAAGGAAGTTTATTTTCATTTCTAAAATAAACTATGTATTTTCAAGTACATTATTTGGTGAAGTTATTGAAGTGATCTATTTCCTGAATATCATAAACATGTATGAATAGAAAATTTGATTTAGTGTCACTGATCCCTTGAAGGGAATTCTTTCATTCAGATTAATGTCTCTTTGGTACCATCTCAGGTTTACAGTATGTGGTGCATGTCTAAAGACAGAGACAGACAATGAACCCGCTTTAATATAATATGTCCACTCAAATAATTCCATGTGAATTGTGCTTTTAGAAGAGAAGATGTGCCTAAAGTGCAGACCCCTAGAAATCAAAGAGGAAACTCCCACTCTCTCCAACAGATTTAAGATTTCATCTCCAGAGTACTTGACTTTCAAGTACAAAAGATTTATGCTTAGTGAATCACTGGATATGGTAAATTGCACGTTTTCAAAATCTGCATCAAATTAATTGTGCTGTATATCTTTCAAGATTTGCTTTATTTTATTTCTGTTCCATTTATTAAATGTTATATTTTTGAAAAACACCATAGAAATGAACAGATGAATGGTTTATACACACCATGGCTTACAGAAATTTTTGGTCCTTCTAATGTGGCAAACGGGACAATTTAGACCATGGATTGTGGTAGATTACACCCATTGTAGACAATTTATTTCTGGGATATAAAACATGTTCAACAATATGAAAATCAAATTCTAGAATGAGGTGATGGGATGAAATGGGAGATGTTTCCTAAGGGCAACACTCAGAGCTACATAATTTTCTGCCCTATCTGATATTTTTTGTCTTCGACTGAGTTCTGTATATTAGGTGAGTATGTAACTGAGTTTTACTGGACATTCATGTCCTTGTAAAAATACAGAGAATATTATGTGCTCACATAACAATTATTCTAAATGTTTTTGTTTCTACCTGACTCCTAAGAGAATATTTTCTAAGATCATCAAAAACCAAAAGAAGTTTAAGCCTATGGATATCTCTCCCTTTGTTGTCAATGCATCACAGTCAGAAAAGGTGCAATTAGCACAGGCACTGGTGAAAAATCTCATTTGTTCTTCTGTTAAAATGCTGGTAACAAATTGCAGTTATTTCTTCATGATTGGAAGACAACAATGTTTTAAAAGACCACTAGGAAATAAAGCATTCTAGGCTGAATTTTCAGATCAGATAATTTTTGTTAAAGTTCAAGATCATTCTGAGGTTTCAGAGCTTTTTTTCCTCCCAGTAGGAGACTTCTCAGTGATCTGCAAGAAGTGGCAACATAGATCATGTGGAAATGTATCTTGCAATATCCTTCTTCCAGTGAATGTTAAGTTTCTTGTGGGACCAAAGCTTTGGCTGAATCTTTGGTTTTTTTGAACACATCCTCACTTTTACGTCTGTGAACTAAATTTGCAGATTGTCTCCACTTTAATTTGCATTCTTATTTCTCAAACAAAGCTGACTAACCCTTTTTTCCTTGCTCAACATCAGTTTGTCTTCTTTAGTGAGAACCTACACACGGCTCATTGCAATATGAAAGCCTGAGCTGTAAGTGAAATTTTGGTGACTAATAACTGTTGACCTCCATGTTCAGAAAAAATTCATACACAGTGGACTAAATAAAAACATATATTAACATGATAGTGTGATTAGAAAATTCATCCTCTGTTACTTATCTAGGCTCAATTGACCATAATAAATGATTGATTAAGGTCTTTGATTCTATAAAAAAGACCCCAAACCCAGCAACTGGTGGCATTTACTTTTTTTTCAAAACTTTAGACAACATAAAGAAAAGCAGTTTAAGGTTTCACCAAACTGTTGAGTTTTGAAAAAACATTTTTCCCCTTAATTTGAACCATCATTTTCTCAAAGAAAATTAAATTAAAAAAACAACTAACATGTTTTTGTAATTAAACTGAGTATTGAGCTATGCAAACAATAAAGATCCTTGTTTGAAATTAATTCTTGTCCTGCTTCTGGGATTACCAGGGGAATAAAATTATAGCAAAACAAAACAGAAAAACCTGCTACAGCCTAGAACTTGCACTTTACCAGAAGCAAAAGGAAATTTAGACTCAATAGTTTAGTGTTCTATTGTCTCCAAAAAGCATGATTCTAGAGTTTGTTATAAATTTGACAAAATGAAAAATCTCATCACTCCTGTCACCAGAAGCCAAAGTTGTACCTCTAAATTTCATTCTTTATAGCTGTAGTTTACTTTTACTACACTGTACCTAAGGGGCATCTTTAGATGATTCTCAGGAATGTGAAAACAAGAACAGTGCATCAAGTCAAGAGATATAAATTGTCTAAATTTTAGAGGAAAAAGATTCTTCCTAGGGCAGGAATCTTGCCTGGAGGTGGGAAAGGTCTCATAGAAAAATCTGAAAATTTTTGGGTTGACTGTATTCTTCTTTTATATTTATGTAAAAATTAAAAGAAAACTAAAAAGCCCACAAACAAAACCACAAGAGGCAACATCTGACCTCTGATACTGTGTTAAAAAACCCAGAAACTGTTTTTAGAAATGGGTCATATTTCTGTGAGGAAACTTCACTTGTGAATTAACATCGTGAAACACTCAGATTGGTTTCAGAAGTTTTATTCTTGTAGGATATCATGGTATTGAACATATCAGTTTTGGAGGTCTCAGTCTTCTGAGGATGTCTGTCTGCTGTAACTACCCATCAGCCCTTTTCTCTGTTGAGATCCAGCCATCTGTTTTGTGTTGAGCCACTTGAATAAACTGTTGCTCCCCTTATTCTTTGTGTACAGAGCTCCCTTTCAGAACACAATATTTGGTCAAGTTCCTTGGCCCACAGATTTCTTCTTCTTGTCCAGTTGTCTTGCCCCAAGTGCCCCAGTGGTGCTTGGGTTCTCAAGAGTCCAAAATCAACATTGTAGAGACATGGGCATGCTGAGTTTGTGGTTGAGGGCACATCCAAATATTGCTACATCCCAGATTTGGTTCAAATACTTTGCATAGCCCATTTATTCTAATTAAATAAATTATATTTCTCCAAAGGAAAGAAGAATGGAGAGAGAAAATGAGCAGGGATCAACTGCTAAAGCATTCCCTGTGTCAAAAAACATGAGCATTCCTGTAACATTACACTGACTCTGTCACCAGGGACCCGGCAGCCCAGATTCAAGTTTTTGCTCAGTGCTCCAAGAGTCCCAAGTCACATAGTTATGCCCATGACTTAATATTGCCAGCATTAAGCAGATTTTCTGGGGAAATTGTTCAAGTACTTTTTTTTTTTTTTTTAATCACGTTTTCTTCAAGTTGAAAGGTCGTTTTGCTTCCCTAAGGGCCAGAGGCTAACACGTGGAATAGATATCAATGAATTGTTTTCATCCTACAAGCTAATGACCGTGTCAAAATTCCTTCAGTCTCTTCCGTCTCTATTGGGGAGTTTTAAAAATATAATTTTCTTTGCCATGCCACCTATCAACTAGATAGTTTTTTGACCATTTTTATAAAGTTCATGTACACATTTAAAATGCTTAAAAATGTGTCAGAATGTTGATTTATCTTGTTACTCTATTAATTTTTTGTTCCAGCTTCCATTTCTTCAGGCTGGCATTCAATGACATAAATTTTCAGTGAATGTGTATTTTATATCCCTTTAAGACAGGGGATTTTGCTGTATCACTCACTACATAATAAAATAAATGGAGGAAAACTCCGAGCGTGTACTGCCAATTTATCCTAGAATGTCTCGGCTTGTGCTGGCGCGCGGCCTGACCACGGCAGCAGCACGGTGCGCTCGCGGCCGCGCCCCGGCCAGCGGCTCCATCGCCCGCTCGCTGTGTGGCCCTGGGCAAATGAACCAGCTTTTCCTTGCTCCTGAGGATGGCAGAGCTCATCTGCAGCACTGGAAGCCTTTTGCTGATGGAATCCAAGAGCAGCCGCTTTGATGCTGCAGCCGGGTGCGGGGCAGAGGGCTGGCAGCCCAGCCAGGCTGGCTGTGCCAGCTGGGCCCAAGGCAGGATGGGCGTCGCAGGATTCGCTCTGGGAACCCTCCTGCTGGAGCCATGACTGGGTTCCCCGACTCCATCAAGCTCTCCCTGAGTGCTTCATAAGTTAAATGAACCCCAGAAAAGTAACTGTTTATAATACCGTGAATGTATAAAAATTTCTAAAACTGTAATAGAAATGCAAACTTTGTGAATAGTAATAATTATAATATCTTGAAAAGAGAGCTTTCACCTCTCCTAGTATTTAACTAGAAGAGGAGGAAACTGTCTTCTAATAGATAACAGAATATCCAAAGAGATCATATCTGTGTTTCAATATTAACAATGTTAGGATCCAAAACTTAATTCAACTTTATTGCTTTTGCAAAATGCAAACTTGCATTTGCCCCATGTTCTAGATTACTTGGATCTGCATACAATATTAAATTAGTTTTCTTAGATCACTAAGTGACAGCAATGAACAACAGAAATAAAATGGTAAATTTCAGCAAGAGTCAAATTTTTGAAAGCTTTTACAAGTCTAGAGCAAATCTGCCTGGATTTTCTTTTTTTTTTTAGAGATAACCTAAATTTTGTCCATATATTTAAGCATTGTCTATTTAGTGAAGGAAAGTTTAATAATCTCTAATGTAAGAAACCTTTTTCTCTTTCTCCTTTGTCTTTTTCCTCTTTCTCTCTTTTCTTTTTTAAAATTACTTTCTCTCTCTTTTCCATCTTCTTTTTCTTTTTTAAAGGAATTATTATTTTCTGAACAAAAAGAAAGAAATTTCTAAAGCGCATTCCTAATTCACTCATTAAAGAAGATAAACTAATAATACTTTTGTCTTTTCCCACCCCAAGAAAGAATACTATTGCAGATCAGGATCTTCTACAATAGATTTAATATTTTAGAAGATTTAATCTGCAGGGATGAGTTAATGTTTCCAGGGAGTGGCATCTCAATACTAGTTAATATGTCTCTCTCTTATAAATATGAGCTCAGATGGCTGAAAACAGTTTGAATACTAAGGCAGTTAATTAGTTTGGCTCCAAAAGGCACCAAATAATATCTCCTTCAAAACAATCTCTAAATGGATGAGGTTCTTGGAAATACTATGACATACAGGCTAATGGTTGTAAACATAGATCTGGAGTCTTGCTTCTGACAGTAACAGAAGATGCTAGAAAACAACAAATTACTCCTGTACATGCCATTGTTGCTTTCTGGAAGGATCATTTCTTCTTCTTTTCATATGAATTCTCACTTTTTATGTCCATAGAATATGGGTGTGGAAACTTTAGTTCTGGAGTACATTTAGACTGGTATGAAACCAAATCAGGACTAGAATCTGAATTTGAATTCAGAATTCCAAATCTGGCATACCCTTTGCTTAAAAGGCAATAGTCTTTTTTTTTTTTGTGTGTGTCTTGCTTTAATATATTGTAGAAGGAGACAGAACTTCAAAAATATCTTAATTTATGGAGTGTTTGCTGAGAAGATCTTACTTGGTAAAGAAACCCCATATCTCAATGTGTTTGCAAAACTAACTTTTCACTGACACTTGATTTCAATGTCTGAGTAAAGGGACTTCAGTAGCAGCAGTGGGTAGGGAAGCAGAATGGAGAAGGAACCATCAGAGAGACCCGAGACACAGCCAAGTTCTAGGGAAAATATGCGCTATTATGGCTCATTGTAATTCAAGTTAATACAAGAGAAACCCAAGAGAGAGGTATATTTGGAATCACACCCAGGGCACTCATTCTTTTCAGAGCGGGATGAGAACTTATGTACTAGTATTGTCCTGTTCTTAATATTAACTCAAAAAGCTGCACCATAAATACCAAAATTTCTGAAAAAAAAAAATAGCTGCATCTATGTATTCTATGGAAGACTGTCAAAAACTGGTAATGTCTGTTAAAATTATTAGGTATCATCACAGATTGATCTATTTTTTAATGTGGGACTTGGAAAAATTCAAAGAAATCTTACATCGTGTGTGCAAAGGACACACACAAAGTCCAAGTCTCTTTTCTTTGGCACATCTGCAACTTTAATATGTCTCATATAGCTTTTGAAACGTTTTTATGAAAAAATATAAAATGTGTATCCTAATATGTTAAGGAACATATAAACTAATTTGTGAAGTCACATGGGCTTCACTTTGCCTTCAGGCACTCTTCAATTCTTTTGTGTTTAGAAGATTTGAACCCCTCTGTTTTTACCAGTAAAAGGAGAACAAATGAAGCAGTGTTTCAACAACTGAAAACCATCACAAGAGACACAAGATCCTTTAGACAAGGACTAAACCAATGGCAGACATTTCACCACCGCAACTTTCCAGTCCTTTAACTGGTACTTATCTGACTGATAATGGCTGAAAGCCATCTATCATTGCTTAAACTACTTGATGATAAAACCAGAGTCTGGAAAATATCATTACTTGATCTATTTGGTAAACTTTCAAATATTTCAGAAGATTTGCCAGGCAAACAGCATAGTATAAAATTTAGTTTTATTTAATTTGTGTTTTATTGCTCTTAAATTTAGCTTGCAAAAAAGGACATGATTAAAGAGCTACAGCTGAATGAAGGTATAAAGCTTCTGTTGTAGAAATCTGAGTGAGTCGGTCTGTAGATAATTTGTAGCTGCATTTTAGTCCAGAAAATTGTGCTGCAGGGGTGTTTAGTGGGTTTAGATGTATGTCTGAAATCAGCTGGATAGGTTGAGTGCAATATCTTACTCAACCTTTTTCTTTATTATGTCTACTGTTGGCTGTCTCAAGGCCAAAATATTGGTACATCCAGTCAGGGAGATCATCCATTCCTAATTTCAAAGTAATATTACAAAATTCATTCTTTCATTGCCAGAATGAAAGAAAGCCTCAGTCAACAAACCAGTGCTTTACAAAAACACAAAATAATGGAACTTTTAATTGATTTTTGTTTTCACCATAGAATTCAGTCAAAATAAAGCAAATCTTTATAAAACCTAATAAACATAACACAAAACTTATCCACAAATCTTCCTTCAAAAACAGTGTCTTTTGGGTTTTCTGAAGATCTCACTGTAATGCAAACCTGAAATAAGAAACAATCCATTTAGGTTCATTTTAAATCTTTTCTGTTAAAGGGGAAAAAAAAAGACAATTTTATTAACACATCTTTAGTTTTACATGTGTGACTCAGGACAAATTTCATTAACTCTTCTGTATACAGCAAATGCCTGGTTCCTGGGAATGCTGCTAAGTGTTTTGCTGGGTTTTGCTGGGCAGCATGCAGGATTGGAATGTGCAACATGGAAACATTTTCTGAGCTGCTCTGGACTGCAGAAGAGGAGGCTTCCCAGTCAAGGGGCAGGTACTGCAAAGAGGTTTTCTCTGGGCTTTAGGCAGACCAGGTCGAGGTTTTGAAGACTTTTGAAGGGAAATGAAAGTTCTGCCTCAAAAAATTGAAGTGGATGCCAATCAGCTCCAACACTGAGATCACTGCTGGAAGACCTTTTCTTTTGTATTGGTAAAAGAAAGGAAGAGAAGCAAAGACTGATAGTTATTTTCTGCAAATATGACAGGATTTGCTTCTCAGGGGGAGATTTGATGAGTGACTGAATCTAAAGCCTCTTTTCCAAACATTTCTTCATTTCAAGTCTTGCCTGAAAAGAAAGGCATGTGTAGCTGAGCTCAAGCAATACCAATTTGCATTTATGCAGCATCTCTAAAATCAAAAGCTACCAATACTTTTTAATAATTTGCATGACAAAGATTTAAAAAACTTAAAATGCAAAAGGTGATAAATGCATTTGCAAAACAGCTGCAATTATTCTAAAGGAACTGCAGTTAGGATATGCCCAGACTTCAATTTTTAAAAGACTGTGGTTGTTTTAGTGATTATTTTTTTTTAACTGAATAAACAACCCCTGTGTATGGGCAGATATCCAGGAGAATAAACCCAGAACACATGTAATATAGAGTAGAAAAATTATTTTAAATAAGTCAAAACAGACTAATTAATATGAATTTCTGTATTTTATTTGCTCAATAAATCATTTCTTAAGTACTAGGAAAGAGCACAATAACTGCCCAAGATTTGCTGTAGATAAAACAAAAAAGTGTTCTAATAACTCATGATGAAATTATAATACTAGTTCCAGCATAGTTGCTAAGAAATAAACAGAGAAAATTTTATGAAACAAATGTAAAATTATAGAAAAATATANTCAGTTGTCTGGATAATATTTTTGAAGATAGGAAAGAAATAGCAACAGGAATATGATACTACAAGATGAGTGATGCAGCCAGTGATTAGAACGTTGACAATACACAAACTTTTAACAAAAATGTACAATAATGGTCTTGGATATGATAAAGTGCAAGACAGTGCAATAATTGCAGATTAAGCCAATGACAAATTGTTTGCTGAGATAT
>VZUA01011684.1:10943-23087 GCA_013401035.1 Horornis vulcanius | reverse complement strand
ACACTATTGGTGGAACCACAATCAGTGACAAACTAATGCATCCAAGAAACAGCAATATCTTTACACTTGCTTTTGACCCTGCTCAGTGTTGTATCACACCTTATCTTTTTTTCTTTTCTGTGAAATGCTGAGAAAAATTTGAAGAAAAATAAAATTCTCTTGTTTTCCTATATCTAAGGTGATCCTATTTTCCAGCCGAAATGCATTAAGGTGAGTAACTACTGCATTCATTCCCTCACTCCTTGTCTGTCCTGGTCTTAGGTTACAACAGCTGTGAGATGCCCCTAATTAAAAGCATTTAATTCATGAATGAATTTACAGGCATTCTGATGCTTGAAGTGGAATCAACAGATCTACTTCCAATTTGTTAGAAAAGCACTGTGGAACTTGAGCAATTAATTCATACTCAAGTAAACATTAAACTTTCTGCACCATTCACTGTAGCCAGTTCACTACTCAGGCAGCCACCCAATCTAACACAGGAGGGCTGTAATAGGTAGTGACTCCAGCTGTTTTTACACACAGCCCAGAAGCCTGAGCACTCACCTGGAAGATGGTTTCTATTAGCCATCAGCCCACTTGGTTTCATATCTACATGTTTTGTGGTTTAGGAGTGTGCTTTACTCATTTGCCTATAAGCTCTGGATGGTTTATATTGACTTATACTGGAGTCAGGATCAAGATTAATTAAGCCAAAAGCTGTTTATTAATTGATATGAAAAAATTGATCAATAAAATACAGGGATTAATGAATCTTGATATTGACTAAAAGCAAAACAAAAGAAGTGCTATGCTAAACATAAACATTGTGAGCATTTACTGCATCCCTTTGACCAAGGGAAAAGCTGGGAGAGGTCGAACCATTAAGAAATAGATTTAGATTTAGAAGCCAAGCACTTTCACCCCTCTTCATGTTGTGTTCCCTCAAGACAGCAGGGGAAAAAAAATCTTTTTATGTGAAATAAGCTGCAGTCACCACTTCCCACCCCTTCTGGGACTGTCAAGAAAGCTGCCCCAATACATTTCAACTAAATATTTCACACTTGGTTTATATAGGCCAGCCACAGCAAGGTTAATTTACAAAACTGTGCTCCATGCTGTGACAAGGCCGAACCTCGCCCAATCATTTTCTCCACCTGAATAACAGAGAGCATTTTTTTAATGTTGTGAAAATATCATTGTGCAAAAGTGATCTTAGTATGAAATTACAGACTACAACATTTAATGTATAAGGAGTGGGTATTTTGAGCCATTATAGCAACAAAAAGGAAATAAATACAACCAATGCAAGCAACTCTCATGTAGCAAACTTTGGTTACACTAGTTGTGTTCAATCTGTTTTTCAGAGCAAATAACCTGGCACTTTAAGTTGTAAATTTTGACAGAGAGTACTTGGAAGAAGTCTTGAATTATCCCAGAGCCACAGTCCTTGACTTTGACCTTGAAGTGCTATGATTAGCATTTTTGCAGAGGAAATAAAAAGCAAATTTCCTGCCAGTTTTGCTGCCAGATTGAAGGTACTCCAAGGCAGGGGCTTCACTGCCTGTCTTTAGAAGCCCCTTACAAAAAGTATCCTTTCTTCTTCTTGTTTCCACAGCAGGGAAAAGCTAGAAATATAAGAACTGGCTAGAAATTACAGCTCTCTTTTATATCAATCTCATGGGTTTTGTTTTTTAGTANTTTCTCCATATAATTATATGGGCAGCTGTAAATGCTGTCAGAATCTAAATCCATAAACAGTGCTATTGTTCTGTAATTTAAGTAGGCTGGTTCCCTAACCCTCCCATCAGGCACGGTGTGTACCTTGTACTCCTGGATGACTCCGTTTTGGTGATCTGGAGGGGGAGGATCCCAGGAGATGCTGATGCTTGTGCTGTTGTGATTTCCAACTGTCAGGACAGTGACAGACTGAGGAGGAGCACTTGGAGCTACACCACAGAGAGGGAGCAAACAGAAGCAAGGCATTAATCCATTTGCTAGGGCATGGGTTTTGCTGAAGCATTGCAAGAACAAGGAGACAGTATAGAAGATGCACACTCCCTCCAGGTCTAGGGATGCACTTTTGTCAGACACTGTCAATGTTGAAAAATGCCTTTCTGAAGAGAAGCATAGGGCTGAATGTCAATGTGGAATTTGTGGCAATGGAGAATCAATACAAATCACTCCTCTTTTTTTTTCATATTTGGCATTTCTTAAGTTTGCACTGGAATTGTTTTCACATTTTCCTTTCTTTTCCATAGTATGCATGAATGACTATGGATGTATCAACTAAGTCACATGTGAGGCTGCTTCACCTGGCCTGAAAACTGTTTTGGTTCTTCTGTTTTTACATGGCCTAATAATGATGTGAGCAGTCAACATTTAATGACCCTTTTTTGTTTGCTCTCCAGGAAGACAATAGCAGGCTTAAACACAGAACTTGCAACTCCAAACTGGAAAAGGGTTAAAATGGTTAAAAAAGGCTTTAAATCAAATACCAGTGAATAGAGCAGGTGCTAATTTAGGTCCATATATACTTATGCCCTTTTCTGCCCATAAGCAAATTGCTTTCTCTTCAGAGTCTTGTTCAGTTCAACCATTCACAGCTGTTTGGCTGGTCACTGCACATCAAGGCCAATTCTACAAGACAACTGCTTGCCAGCCCTGCTTGTAGTCAATAAGCGTGAAAAAAAAAAAAAAAAAAAAGAATCATATTTATTACTGACCAGAGATGTGCTGGCAAAGCCCCTCTTGCAGCTACACCAGCAGCAGGGGGGTGCTTCTGTTGGCTCAGGACACGCTGCTAGGGAAGTGGCGCAGGAGCTCCGCTATGGAAAAGTCTCCTCTGCAAGCATTTGCTATATCCATACTGGATATAGCCCATACTGGGCTATATTCATACTGGGCTCCCACAGCATGGCTGTGGATGCCCTGGCAGAGGACTGTCAGTATGGCCCTGCTCAGCCACCTAAAACTTTCTGCAAGCCCCTCCTTATCCTTCCCTTGCTCCCAGGCAAGTGTTGAAACTCCATTACAGTGGTGAGCTAGGCCACCGAGGTTGACTGTATTATATTAAGGTAGAGTCCCTGGGGGGAGAAAGCTGATGGATAACAGCTGCTTGGAACCAGTCCTAGAATTTATTTATTCCATCTCTCCCAGTCCATCTACCCAGTCTTCAGCAAAACTAATAGAAAGAGGCCAGCAAAGTGTGAAATAATAAAGCAAGCATAGAGTGATACCTCTCCAGGACAATTTTCCAGTTCACAGGAGCCTGTTGCTTAGACACTTTCTGTTCTAGGGAGGTGTCTTTGTGTTTAGTAAATACTTATGGAATTTGTCTTCCATACATTTTACATTGCTTACAAACTGATCTTAAAACAATTCATATGAAATACAAAAGCTGATTTTTGAAAACTTATGGAAGACATCATACCAGGACCTAAAATATTTATCCTTCTCCCGCCCCAACTTCAAACATAGATAACAATGTGGTTTGGGGCATCTCACATTATGTGTCATGGCTCCCTGACTCGAGCCCCCTAGTCACAGGGGCTTTTTCACTGCTAAACTTTATGGCAACAGAACTCTAGTCTTATCTCTAACAGATATCCCTGAGTCCATGCCCATCCTTGGACCACATTTCTCAGAAAAGGCAAGAGCCCCTGGCATCTCTGTATTAAAGTCTGGCAGGTTTAACACAAATAAGCCCAGCTACAGATATCAGAAGTGCTCAAGTCTCCTGAGTCAATTCAGATATTCCTGTTGTTCTCCACAGCCTCTTTGAGGCTGGCTGTGTTCCCACGTCAGAAGCTCCTCAGCACTTGACCTGGCACAGGCTCATGGAGCCGAGCTCAAATCTTTACCCTGATAACCCTGAAAAATTGGAGTTCTCTGCTGCAAGGATCACACAGCTTCAAACTAGGGTATCAGAGGTGAGGACAAGGAACCATGCAAGATTACAGCAGAAAAAAAAATATTTTAGATGAAAAATAAAAGACGTATTACAGTCCTGGGAGGCTTCACATTTTGACAACTACATTTTCAGATGTTGGTTCAGCTGCAAAGCTAATAGTGCTTGGTAGAGTCCTTGTGACCTTGCCTGATGCAGAGAAACAGTGAACTGGAGGGGAGAAATGGAGCTGTATTGTGGACAATTTGACTCTTAGCCAGCTCGAATGAAGCATGGAAAGGTGGCCTTGGGCTACTCCGTGCAATCGTGAAAAGCATAAAATTGGTGAAATAAGTAGTCGCATTGTGTATTTTATGGCAAGTGAAATAATTTACCACACAGTTAAAAAATTAGCATTTAAAAAGTCTTCAAGTTATTCAGTAACAACAAAACCGTGAATAAACGTATGTGTGTGATATTAATTAGAATATTTTACGTGAAAATAATAATCACAAAAATGGCAAAGCTTAACACTGCATAACTCATTTTTGGTTTTAAGTACAAGGAAACAACTCTCTCAAACATATTTACTTTCATTACTGAAACAAAAAGAGCATTCAGAAATACAATGTCTTATAATCACATACCTGGGGGGAGAGGGGAGTGTGAATGCAAAAGAAATGTAAAATGAACACCATACTCTAAAATTTAAAAAAACCCTACACTGTGTTCATTTGTCTTTTCATTTAAACTGCATGAACATTCTAGTTAATATTCTACCAGTGTGTGTTGGTTTTTTTGAGGTTTTTTGAGGACATAGTATAAATCTGAAGCAAAATTAAAATTGCAGCTAATGAATGCAGCTGTGGAAATATAATTTTAGGCACTGCACTAAGGTGAGAAGAAACTGACAGAGAGCAGCTGATAAAAGCTAAGGAGGCTTCCTTTCCTGTCATATTTTTGTGGTGACAAACAAGATGCAGGACAAGTACTACTCCACAATGTTATTCCAAAGGAGATTTAATAGTGCATGCAACTGAAAAAACAAAAATCTGTCTCTAGAGAAAGTATAAAAGAAATAGTGAAAATTATTAAATAAAATCATTGATTAAGTACCCATTGTATGCATGTACACATGTTTGTATGTACCAGTTCAGCCTTCTCCTTCTGATAATATCACTCTGTAAGCTGGCACTGTGATATAAATTAAGCCACTTGTCTGACACTGCTGCAGTTATTAAATAGATCACATTGAAAAATAACATTTTTAAAACTGTTTTCTCATTTCCCTTGCTGCTGGCTTGTGGAGAACACCTTGCCTGCTTCTTGACAGGTCAATTATTCCAGTGCTCAGCTTCTTCTTACAGATATGAAAGAACCCAAATCGCTGCTCATCTTTTCCAGACGCAGCCAAACAGAAGTCCATTTGTTACCTTCACAAGGCCAAAGAGGCAGGAGATGGATGGATACTGAACTGTGACAAATGTCTAATCTAGAGGAAAAGTCTAACTGCAGCAAAATTGATTTTTAAAGGTAGGCCTCAGAAGTAACACTGCATGTAAAATCCAATCCAGCAGAAAGCTCCCACTACCTTTCGGTCGTACTTTGCCTTTACCAGGGATATTGCTTTGATCTTCCAACATTTGCATCATTTCTCCGAATTATTTTCTAAAAACAGTATAGCTGACATTTTTTAAAAGTCAAGTCTAAAAAAAGCTCATTTTTGAAATGGAATCACAGGCAACATAGCACCTTTAAATAGACTGCCATCTTTCTTCAGTGGAAGAGGAGCAAACCACCATCATTAAACATTTAGATTTAGTTGATACTATTTTTGAAATACATGAACACCAATATAATTACAAAGATAATATGAGGAATTAAAGGAAATATCTGCAGAACTGCTTCTACTGAATGTCTTAATTTTCTCATGGAAGTACCTAATTTTATCACTCAAGCAAGAGGAAGAATTTTTTTACAGGAGTTGACATTTTTCTGGTGATAATATTACAGGTCCTATGGTGACGTTTTTTGAGAAGAGATACTTGTAAACAGACTCCTTGAAGGTTATATGAATCTACAAAGCAGATCCTAGGCTGTGAGTTATACATATCTGCAGGCAGGAATATTTTTTTTTTAAATCTTCACAATGTGAAAAGCTATTCCACATGAACAAAGTGTCCTTTAAGGTAGGAAATTACCTGACAGGCTCTGCTGGGAGCTAAGGTTTATAAAAGAGAATGTCATTCCTCAAGTATTTTACAGAAATAGACAGGAGATATAAGACCTTCTCTCTTTTTCAGTAGTTTTTAATTTACCATTAGCAAGAGACAGATGAACTAAATAAATACTAAAAATCAATTGAAATTGGACAAGAGGAAAATCTGCTAGTGAGAGGACAAAATCCCACATTTTAACCCCAGAGAAGAAAATTTACCTGTGGAAATACTTTTAAAATTTTCTTTTTTATTAAAAAAAATGTCCTGAGCGCTGCAAACATATTCTTCACCAACTGATTTAGGCTTTATAGTCTGAACAAAGAACTGGGAACCATAAAATTCCAAGTTCCAAATCAGACTTGAAAACTGCCTTCCTGCACACTCTTCTACATGTTGCAGGACACTGAATTTCCTCATCCATAAAGTGCAAACTGCAACCAAGCTATCTTCAGTTTTACTTACTTGTTGGGTAATAATCATAACAAATCAAAGTAACAAGCAAGTCTGTTCTAGAATTAAAGAGTACTTGGCAATCAGCACTAAATTAAACCTCAGGAGACTACTGTAAATGATTAAGATGCACTTTCAATAGGAAGAAAAAAGTGCACTCAAAACCCATTGAAACCATATGAACATTTTAAAACTTTAGTATTTCTTTCTCTTGCTTTTAAAAAAAAAAAAAAAAAATCAGTGACACAGAGAGAAGAAGAACCCTCACTGTTAGGACCATTCTACGTTTACAGGAGAGATTCTCCAGGCAAAGACTGCATTACATATGTAGAAAGGTGGGTTTCTAACAGCAAATGATTAAAATGACTTACATCTCACCCCAGTGTCTTTACTCTTCAACCAAAACCCAGCAGCCCTGGAGTGCACACGCTTTAGCATAACTATACACAAGGCTATATGCTACAGATATAAAAGCTCGAGCATTTCAGAAATATAAACTGTTCACTCTGCCTGAATCCTGACTGATTCAGGGAGGCTTGAAAGGTGCTCAGGGGAATCCTCTGCAGCACTGAACAGGGCAGTTTCATGAACACTGTGCTAACAGAAACTGTGAAGTGGTGTGCCCTTGAGACTGGAATTTCTCCAGACTAGTTAAATATATGTCCTTCACTACTCCTCATTTCCCAGCCAACTGTTCATCTACATTATTACCCATTCAGAAAGGTGTGCTTAGTATCAAACACTCATCTGTGAGAGCTTGCATTTATTTTATTTTCAAAGTGCAGACCAAAGTCTTTTATTGCAGGAGCAGTGGTTACAAAAGAAGGGCTGCAGTGCACACTTTTTGGAAGACCAAAAGACACCTGTACCTTAGAAGGACATATCAGCTAGAAGAATGTAAGACCAATGCAGTGCTTTCTCAGGGAGTATTTACAGCACAAAGCTGAATATTATATCAAATTTTAATGTGTGTAACAAACAGGAAGCACGTGGAGGAAACAGAGATGAACACATGCACACACAGAATAATCTCCAGTGTCAGCTATGAAAGCTCATTGCTTTTCTGCCCCTTTTACCCACCTTCCTCTGTGGTACGAGCAGATTTGGATTCGCTGTCCATTCCTTGGAATTCATTGAAATAAGGGCGCACCTTAATCTCGTAAGTGACCCCCTTTTTGAGGCTGACGAGGACAGCGCTGCGCTCGGTGGGGACTTTGACCTCCAGGTTCTGCCACACAGCTGGGGCAGGCAGGCCGGAGGTCTGGCGGTACAGGACGCGGTAGCCCTGGATAAACTGGGACTGCCTGTCCACCTAGAAATGACAATAAACAATAAATACATCAATAAACATGTTAAAGCAAACAAACAAACAAACCATTGTGTAAAAAGAAAACAAAACAATTGCCGAGATCTGCCCTCATTAAAAAAAAAAAATCAGTTATGATGCTGAATTTAATAATCTAACTACCTTCTTGTAAGTCACTGTTGATTAATTGTCTGCAAAGAGCATTTGTCTCACATTTCTGGTTATAGAATATTTCTGTTTTGCTTTCTCCAGCTCTATATATCATGACAAATACCACCTTAAACCATAAAACAAGGCCCCCACCCCTGCAATAAATCACAAAAAGAAAACTTTGGCATAAGGCTTGCTGCATGTAAACTTACTAAGCACATCTTGGCTACTGATGTGCTGAAATAGGAGAAGAAAAGAAAAACAAATTCTTTTCAGAATAGGACAAGTCTTTGAAGATACTGTACATGCTTACAATTAGTCCATTACTTGGCTCACAGCTCATGAAATGCACAGCAAATTAAAATAAACATAAGACAGATGCAGAGAAAACAACTTCCAAAGACATGTGCTGTTTCTTGTGTTCACAGCCTGAGCAGCCCCTTTGCGCCACCCAAATGTGGTTGTGATGCTCTCTGGCCATCAGATGGAGATGGAATGTTGGTTTTGGTTTATATTTTATTTGTTGCTAGGCAAGCAAAATTCAAGATTGGGCCATGGAAGTTTAACAATTTAATCCTATAAATAAGATTTTTATTTGAAGAAAAGTTTTATATGTGTTTTATCTTGGAGAGGTTACATGCATCTACTTATCTTCAAAAAAACCCAAAACCCAAGGCATTATGATTCTTGCACAAATTTTTCCTGGGAAAAAAGCCCCCAAAAAACCAAAGACGATTTGATTGCTAAAAGTAAACCAAACCCAGCTGCTTCTGTAGCTGCCAAATAAGGAGCAAAGAAAGTGCAGCACAAATAACAAGACTATACGGCTGGCTGTTTGGTAATTCTGTGTTATAACTAAGACTCAACAAGTAGGATATTTCTTATGTTCTTGTCAATTTGCCCTCTCAAAGATATTCTGGAATAGAGAAACATTTGTTTGACTTCTCTTAAGAATAAATGAATTTAAGGTTGCAAACACAAACCATGCTCTATTACGCTCCTCCTATAATCTTGTTACAGTTTATTGAGGCATTCAGAGGGACACAGATTCTTAGACATTAAAAAGCAAGGCAAGCAAGAAGAAAGCTTTATTTATGAAAGCAAGGCAGAAATGTCTTTCATCAAAACTGTCACTGTTAAAAACCTTGCAACATATGTTACAACAACATTAAGCTTGCATTTTATAAACTTCTCTGCATTCACTTTAAGTGAATTTATGCACTGAAAGAGGGATATAACTCACAATAATAGCTTGTTAATACCGAAAGAATCAAGCTGTGTTTTTAAGAAGAACATTAAGCAGCTGTTTCCAGATGAAGGGAGTCTGTAAATCAGAGTAAACTGTTTTTATCCATGTTTGACTTTGATTAAGTAAATGTTTTATGGATATAAAGACTTTATGAACCTCACATTTACTACAAAATTTAGCAAAAATAATGCTTTCATCCACTTTGCAATACAGTTTTTTAACCTAAATTACAATATAAGGTTATGATGTTCAATAATCAAATGCTGAGTTTGATTCTTGCCTTACTTCTGAGTTCGAAGCTAAAGTGAAAGATGGCATAACTTTGTCAGAACTTTCCATTTCGTCTTTGCTCTGTTTTTAAGCTCTACTGACTGCTGCCTAGTGGAGACAACTGAAAATTCAAAACTGACTTGACTGAACAGTAGCATTGTGTTGCCACAACACAGTATGGGAAGTGTTTTGTACAGCATGGCACAAGCACAAACCTACCCCCCAACTCACTGAGAGGAGCTGGACCTCTAGGTAATATCTGAAGAATATCAATTTTCAGTTCCTCATACTTTTGTATCTACTTCCATACAAATTGTCCATACACATCTTTTCCTCCCAGACTTCTACGATCTTAACTTGAAAGGCTAAACAATAGGGAGAAAATGAAAGCAGAATGCAGTAGTACCACAAGGCTGTCACATTTATGGATGCTATAAACTAGCTTGATTTGGGGCTTGCTTGAGTTTCACAGAGCTTTCAATTAGTAGCTTGATTACAGCAGGGCAGACTGATCTGGCCAAATAAATATCAGATTATTGACAGTGATTTCATCCTTCAGAGTCTGGGAGAGTACTGACAAAAGAAAATATTATGCATTTTTAATCTTTTCTATAAACATCCCGTCACATTCAGTATCAAGGAGAGGATACAAAGCTATCTCTCACACCCAATTAAAGCTAGCCTGAATGAACAGGGCCTTCTGTAAGGTCAAAATGTTGGGAAATGACTCGGAGGGCATGTTACTTACTGGGAAAAATGGATTTTTTTTTTTGTTTTATTCAGAGTCTTCAAGCTAATAAAAAATTACTCTTGGATAATTACATGGATTAAGCAGAAATGTTTGTGAGGAGTAGGAGAGGTATATTGCACATATACATACACACACGTACATACATATTTGTATGTTTACCTACAGTTGCACACACAGTCGTATATAATACAAAGTGACTGTGACTGCACAATTTTCTCCATTTCTGTGGTAATGATGTGTCACACCAGGAGCAGACTACTAAAAATATCCTTATATGCTTAGCATTAAAAGGCTTTAATTCAGCTGTGCAACTCCAAGTTTGGCACACATTCACACACAGGCAGAGCTGCAGAAACATGTACTCTGGCTTGATGAAAGGATAAAGAATATAAATGGTTGCCACTTCCTTACACAAATTACTCAGCATTGTTTCAGCAGTTGCAGGAATTCACTGTGTTGAATACTGGGATCAGAGAGTATTTCTAGTTGCTGATACCAACTCAAAAGATCTGCAACAGGGGCTGATATGGAGACACGCTTACTCCCTCAAAGGACATGGCAGAACATGCAGATGCTCCTTTAAAAGGCAGGAGAGGGCAGCTCCTGGGTAGGTGGTGCTCAGTACTGACCCTAATGACCCCACTGCAAGCAGAACTGGTCCTGTGTGCTCCTTCTCACACTCTTTTATGATGAGTCTACGGTGCAGGAGGCATCTAAAAAACCATTTCTGCAGAGCAGGAAGCTCATCTTCCCTGCACGTGCCACAGCTGAACACAAGATGAGTTCAATGGTTATCAGGTTGTTAAAATGATGGCAAGAAACTCATAATGCAGCTTATTCTGCAGATACAAGCTCCTTTCAGGCAAACATGCTAATTTGCAGCCTAAATGCATTTAGCAATATGCTCTGTAGCATGCAAATTCCTATCCCAAAATATCCTAAGAGATCCTCTGTTCCCACAGCAATACCCACAGCAGTTCTCCAGCTGGGCAGAGTAGTTTGCACTCTGTGCTGTGCTCCCTGGCATGGACTCAGAGGAGCCTGGAAATTCAAACTGCACTAGCATTTATGTATCCTACAGGAACAAGGCAAATGGGGACAATAATCTGGAAGACTGTCTAAAGGACTTGACTCTTGAAGCTTCCAGTGAAGTGCATTCATTTAAAATCTACATCAAATTAAAAAACAGAGGTAAATAAATTATCCTTCTGCCCGATAGCCTCCTAGAAGGCAGTAAGGACTTCAAAGCAGTAATTCTTTTGCCATGTTGAAGAACTGATTTTTGATTCCTGCTTGTGCCACAGGGCTTCTTTATAATGCCGGGGAACATTTCATATTTGGTTACTTATGAAACTTTCAGTTTCATGCCCACTGAGGCTAGAAGTGCTGACCCATAGCTGAGGTCAGCTAAAAAATCTTTTGGAGTACAGAATATGCTCTTGCAATGTGAAATGTCTTAATAAAAGTAAAAATAAATCATGTCCAGGGCTTAAAATTAGCTATTTGATAACAGTGGGCATATCTGCCTCCACAAGTCTCATCAGCAATAACTATCTCTGCACCTCACCTCTCTATGTGTAAAGTTGGGATAATGACACATTTTTATCATTGTGATGTTAAATTCAGTATTATTTGTGAAGCACACAAATGTTACGGTTGAGAGCATGACAGATAAGCAAGCACGTGAGACAAAATAATAATTTTTTATTCAATGCAATGTTTCAATGGTATGAATTTAATAAGACCTGGCACCACACAGAGAATAAAGAAGATAAAAAGAAATGTTTAATAGCTCCATGAAGAAGAGATCCTCTATGTGACCAGATAATTACAGCTATATTTTAATATCTATACACAAGAGGAATAAATTTAAGCAGCAAT
>VZUA01011680.1:1189-11463 GCA_013401035.1 Horornis vulcanius | reverse complement strand
AAATTTGTTTTGTTTTGTTTTGTTTTGTTTTGTTTTTGTTTCTTCCATATGTTCTGTTAATGACTGAGGCCGAAAATGGCCAAAAAAATCCACTCAGATTTTATGACTAAGATCTTGATAGCCTAGCTTTGGCTCCTCAGTACTGAATGCACAATGCATCCTGTATAATGCTCTCCTCCACTCTCCTTTCACTATTGTTACTAAAAAGAATTAAAAATTTTAACTGTCAGAAAGAGCTGAGACAGTGTGTTCCTGCAACGCATTCTAACAGAGGGAGCTTCCACGAGCAGACCCTGCTCTGCAACAAGACTGCAGTCTTACTTGATCTTTGCTGTAGCCTTGGGGGCAATGAATGAAGCTGTAAGTAGGTATGGCACTGCAGCACTGGGAGGTGAAAGCTATCAGCCACAAGGAGAAGACAAATGTTCCAGGACTCAGGAGCTGGACATGTCCTTTCTCCTAAAGGGCATAGGAAGAAGGAGGATGAAGTAACTTCCCAAAGCCCTTTCTTTCTTCCCCTTTCCTAGAACAGCTCTGCTGCTTTCATTTAAACCATGAATGCTGGACATAACCTTACCAGGGCCTGGCACTACTCCGACACTGTATTAATGTCTGCCTGATGGCAGATTTCAGAGGTCATTTTCTGATATTGAAAGTATTTCTACCCCTACTCTGTAAATGTTATTCCTGAAAGCTTTCCTCCTCATTCAGTTCCTTAAGCACCCCCTGCTGAAATACTGCCTTACATCTGCAAGGGGAAGTGGACAGCAAAGAATAATCCTGTACCCAGGCAAAGGCTGAAGGGGAAGAAAGAAGACTAGCTCTTCTAGCTACATATTGTGTTAAGTTTCCCCAGATGGACACTCTGCGCTTGAACACAAAGAGACTCTTAGAACAAGCTTAAGTAACATCAGGTTCTGATTTCTGTTCTTAAGCTGTCATTTTATCTCTAGCTTAGCTAAAATCTAGGATGCTGTAAAATTCCTGCAGAAGATCTAACACTTCAGTTGCAGCTGGGTTTCCACTGTGGCACAAAGTTAGCAGAACATCCTTACTATAAAAACAAAAATGACCTGTATTCCTTCAAAAATTGTAGGGTATGTGATATTGTGGTGTTGTCTCTGCAGGCACAAATACTGTGTGGGTTGAGTACAAGGATGTGTTCTGGCCAGCTGTATTTGGGGGAACATGAAGGGGGGGAAACACAATGCTTTTCTTCTCCATATTTGGAAAGATGCTTGGCCATGTTTCATTGAGTAATTCAAGCAAAAAGCTATTTGGCTAAAGAACAGCAATCCTCAGAATGTTTGTTTGCAGAAGGGTTTTTAACTGGGGGTAAAGATTTCCCTTCTGTTTAGTAATCAGGGTGGTGTTAAATGACCATATGATCTTGTGGGGAGACAGTAAAGAATTACAGGAATTCACAAAGTCTGTGGATTTTAATAAGACAATTAAAGAGATACAGTAATGTGATTGTAAAAGCAGCTGAAGTGCTGCTCTTAAGCTTTCCTTTTCAGGACCAGTCAGCCCTCTTCTGTCACATGACAAAGACAGTTTATTCACAAGATCTAAATTTTTTTATTACCTGCTGTTTTGTAATGGAATAGAGTCACAGTCCAGAAGCACCTTCTTAAGTACCCTGTCATCAGAAGCTACATGAAACCTGCATTTTCTGTTCAAGTAATGAAGCTCAGGGCAGATATTTTGACCTTCAGGGACACTTAAAGTGGGAAAAAACTCCTTCTGCTCTCCACCTCCCCATCTGCTACAGATCAGTATGAACCAAAGCACAAATAATATGCATGAATACAACAGGGAAAAGACCATCAAAAGAAGAGGGCTTAAGCACACCAACATGGAAAGGATTTGTAAAGAGCTGGCAGGCAGGCTTGGAGAAGGCAATTTCATTACAACAGAGATTTCCCCTGGAAATGCTGCTTTCAGAAAAGCTTAGTGAACATATAGTGAACAGAATGCTTGCTGCTTACACATACATACATGACCTTCACCATCTGCAAGATGACTTTTTCTTTTGCAAGTACAGCCTCATGGATAAAATACCTTCTTGAGGATTTTACATGCTGAGTCCAAGCTTTTAAGTTTCAGTTTATTCCAGAAATTATTCTAGGGTTTTGTTAAATCACATCAGGAGCAGACTTGAATTCTTTGGCTGCCCTCACTCTTTCCCTCACTCCATTAGATTTTGTTTCCTACAGATGCTGATGCTAACTTCACAGTGTCTTATAATGCTTTAGTGTCTCCTCTCTACACGAACAGAATGAATGTAAAGAGAGTTACCTGTGTAACTTGTATATACAACTTGTACCTTGTATATACAACGGAAAATATATGAGGAGAATTATTCACTAAATACAGGTCACTGATTCTTTTCAAATCCTTTTGCATACAAATTATCCATGGACTGAAATTTTCCCTTGCCATTCAAATTCTCCAGGGTTTCACATCAGTACTGTACTAGCATCTCAGTCTTGTATCCATAGCCAAAGTTTAGCTTTTCACTTCCTTATTTCTCTACTATCGCAAACTCCCTGTGTGATAAATATATTTGTATCTTGCATTGATGATTTCACTCCGCATCCCTGAACATATGTATATTTTTGTTAAACCAGTAAGAGCTTCTGTGTAGCATGACTGGAGGGCCTGTGTGACTTAAGAAAATACGTGCTTTCAAAAATTGTACATGTATTAAGGATTAATTTATAATTACCCTGTTATTTTTTGCATTTGTAATTCCAATGAGATCACTAAGACTGAAATTAACTACAGTGTTTTCACCATTAGTCATACCTGATTGCACACTGGCAACTGGTCATTGATATGATTGGCCCTATCTTTGCTAAAAGTGTTTTCAGTACATCTTCTTTTCCTTTGCTTCTGAGTCCTAAAATGTGTGGCATTTATAAATATGAATCTGGGATTACGTAAATATGGGTGAAACAAAGGAACTGACAGCTTTCCAACAAACTATCCCAGACTAAAGTACTTTTTATGATATGAAAACTCAGGGTGATAGCAGAACATTTATAACTGCAATGATCCACTTCAGTAAGGAGCATCTTGAGAAACAAGAGTCTTCTTGCCTATATTTTTCCATTCTTTCATTCTGGTTTGTGCAAAGACCAACACAGTCTACAGCCCAGTGCAATATAAATGAGAAGACTAGGTATACTAGTGGTGTGACTCAGACCACAGTGGATGCAATCAGAGCATCATCTCTTTAATCTTCCACAGACCAATTGTGCAAATCAACTTGCTGAGGGCTTCAGTGCTTGTAGCAGTTTTCAGCTACCCTTTCAAGACAAAAGGTCTTACAGCAGCCCAAGTATCATGTTGTCTCTTTTATTTTACTACAACTGATCCATCACAAAGCACATCCTTTGGTACCAGAACATACGTTCTTCACATCTGCCTCTGTAAGAGTGTCTGATTTCTATTTTCTCTTCAAGACTGAGTTGCAGAAGTATACCTAAGAAACAAATTTTTGTGGAGCACTTGGACTACTCCATAAACATAAAACATGTAAAAACATGTTGGATGTGTATGTCAGATGCATCATTTCCCTAAATAAATAATATTTTCCGTTACTCAGTTTCTTGTCATCTACAGTGAAATTTTGAGTATTCTTGAGAAGTCAAAAGGACTGTATTGGATTGATTTTCCATCAGCTAAAAGCCTCAATGGTTAAAGAATGCATAATTCAACCAAATGTAAAAGTGGAGCTTAACTTGCAAATGCATCAATGTACCTGTGTATTCCATTGCCCTGTGATACATCAACAAAAGCAAAACTCAAGAGCAGGAGTAGAAGATGTGTAAAGGAAGGAAAATACCAAAAAAAGGCTGAAAGTTGCAATCAACAGGTTTACATGGCTAACCTGTCCCAGGGGAATTTTTCTGAGACTAAGTTACTCCTGGAAATGCAGTCAATTAAGTAGAAAACTGTTAAATTTAAAGCCAATGGCTAAAAGAAATCCAAGTTTTCAGCTCATAATATTCTTGAGAATTAAATCTGTGCTGAGATTGGTTGAAGGGTAGTGGGTTCTGAATTTGGCAGGAGGTCTCTTTGCAACTATCTCTCACAGTGATTCACAGAGCGCAAGACAGCACAGGACCTCTTGTGAGAAATGGCTTGTAATGTCAGACTTGTCAACCAGGAATTTTTCATAACAAGCACAGTTTATTGTCACTGTTGCTACGTCAGTGTATATGTTTGCATACACAGGCTGATGTACATATGCACGTGCTGTCCCTGTCTTTTATAGACACACCCTTGTGGACACTCACCCCACATATTTGGACACCTAGCTGTCATTTCTGTGAGATGTACATAAAGTATCGCTACATCTTGAAAGTTTAAAAATCGAGTCCTCAGGCTGCTGAAGTGTGCCCTTTAAGAGAGAAAGACTGTGACAGAGCCAAGAGCAAGACCAGAGCATATGGACCCTTCAAACCTCCCAGCCACAGGCGCATCCTCCCCGCAAAACAAAGGGCTAAATTAACCACGATTAATTCAGCACGTGTCAGAGCAAACCCTCACTCCGTCCCCGCGAGCAGCAGCGCCAACCCGCGCGGCGAGGGAGCGGGAAATGCGCTCCTCACTTTTCGGGGGGTCCTGCCTTTCCGCCCTCCTTCGCTTCTGCTCGGCGCGTTTCCAGTGACCGCCACCCGCCCGCTGTGGGGCTGGCCCCCGCCAGCCGTGCGGGACCCATCGGGGCGGGACGGGGCGGCGGGAGGCGGGGAGGGACGCGGGGGGAGAACGTTACCGAAAGGCGAGGAGGGGAAAACGGAGAGAGGGGCGTGCGAGGGGTAGCGCCTCCGCCGCGGGGGATTAAAGGGCGCGGATACCTGCGGGGGCCGGCGGGGAGGCCGGCAGGGAGACAGAGAGGCAGGCCGGCAGAGGCAGGCCGGACGCCCCTCCGAGTAGAGAGGAGGTGGGGCGTCAGGGGACGATCAGCAGCTCTTCTCCCGCGGCTGGCAGCGTCTACCCGCGCCCGCCGCCACGCCATGTGGCCCCTGGTGGCTCTCTGCTGCTGGGGGGGACTGTCGCTGTCCCTGTCGTCGGCGCCGCAGGGCCGGGCGGGCGGCCAGCCGGGCGCCCTCCTCCGCGCCCCAACTTTCGCGTCGCCATCCCTGGAGGCGCCGCCGCTGCCCGACACGACGGAGAGCAAAGTGGAGAAGCTGGGGCGCGCCTTCAAGCGCCAGGTGCGGCGTCTGCGGGCGCGCAGCGGACGCCTGGAGCTGGTGTTCCTGGTGGACGAGTCGTCGAGCGTGGGTCCGGCCAACTTCCTCAGCGAGCTGCGCTTCGTCAAGAAGCTGCTCTCCGATTTCCCCGTGGTGCCCGCGGCCACGCGCGTCGCCATCGTCACCTTCTCCTCGCGCAGCAACGTGGTGCCACGCGTGGACTACATCTCGCGGCGGCGGCCGCAGCAGCACAAGTGCGCCCTGCTGGGACGCGAGATCCCCGCCATCGCCTACCGCGGCGGCGGCACCTACACCAAGGGCGCCTTCCAGCAGGCGGCGGTGAGACGGGGCGGCGGGCGGGGGCCGCGCCGGGAGCGGGGGGATGCGCGGGCAGGGCTGCGGTGAGAGCAGCGAGCGGGGGTGCCGGGAGGGGCCGCGCCGTGCCGTGCGGGGCGCGCTGTGGCAAGGCGAGGTCTCAGCATCGAGGGAAGGCGCGGCGATGTGAGTCGCAGTAGTGCGTGGGGTGCTGGGGTGCGATGGCTCGGTGTACGTTGTGCTGTGCTGTGCAGTGTGTGGTGTGCGAATGTGGCTCTCCGCGTTGTTCGAGGGTGTTCCGTGAAAAGGGGTGTAGGGCTGTATGATGGGGTGTGGGATGCAGAATAGTCCGGTCAGAGCAATAATTAGTCGCTATCCTTCCATGCTGTCTGCACCTGCAACTCCCATGTTTTCTGCCGCCCTTGAAAACTAATGTGTGAAAATCGTTCTTTGAAGGGACATGGAGCCCGTTTCTCAATTTCAGAAGTGATACATATGAGTCAAGTCTGGCATCTGAAACGCCTGCCTGGTTTCATGGCAGCAGGACTTGCGTGCCCGCTAGCTGTCAGACATACCAAAGTACTCTTGCCGGGTGTTTCTTTTAATTGCTGATGACTTAAAAAAGGTCCCCTTAAGTTGTGTACCAATAAGTAGGGGCATGTCCCCAGCAACATTTTCAACACTGTAACACAATCACTTGTTGTGCTGTCATACAGACCCATGGCAGAAATTTGGGCTAGGCAGCCCCTGGACATGTGTTGGTTGGCACTTGATCCTACTGGGGAGACTTCCCAGCAGATGGTTAATGGACAGCTAGTCTACTCAGAAGCTTTTTTTACAAGGCTAGTCCTGGCTCTTCCTTGTCATTTGACCTGTGTGTTCAGAAACAACCACCAAACCAAGTCTCTCTCTCCTTTTGGGTTTTTGTTTGTTTGTTCGTTTGTTTTTAACATCTAATTTCTGGTAGTGTCCTGTAGCTGAGCATTGAGTGCACTTGTCTTGAAACACTTTACACATCCTCATTTGGAGCTGAGGAGTGAGATTGCAAGAGGTGCATCACTGCTGGGCATATGAAATTGGCAGGGATTATTCTTTTCTTCACTTTTGGCAGGAGAAAGAAAGTTCACTGTATAATGTGTTCAGACCTTCACATGCCAAACCTGCTTTAGGAAAACACATCCCTGTATTAGATCTTCCACTGTGAAGCCATGTTTCAATATAGATCCATCCCAAGGGTGTTGTGTGAAAAAGTTAATGATACAAGTTAAAAATAACCGTTAAAAACAAAATATAAGCTTAAGAAATACCATCTGTTGTCTTGATATGAAATCTTGACTAATGATGTGTTTAAAGTGGAATAAACAAAAAATCTCTTCAGAAACCTACAATTTAGTTTCTTGAGCCCAGCTAAATTTTGTGGCTGCACAAGCATGACTGTCATTTTACATTGTGTTCTTATAAGAATGTGGGAAGAGAAATATTCGCATGGTGACAGGGAAAATTAGGATAGAATAACAAGGTTAAATTCCGGTCTGCTTACTAGCTCTTGGTTAAAGATACTGTACTGTGGTTTTCTTCAGTATGATTTCTTCATGTCAGACAAATTAACATCTTCAGAGGATACTCCTTTCTAGACACTCTTCGGAAAATGACTGTTCTAAGTTTAAAATACTACTTTGGGAATAAATCTTGAAAGTTTTTAAAGTGTAATAAAACTGCTATTCCCTCTGGAATATGTATAATAAAACTGCTATTCCCTCTGCTGCCTTACATTCTTAACTGTCTTTTGGTACAACCATAATTATTTCTTCTTTCTCTTTTCTAAAATGTCTCTTTTTTGAATTATTCTTTTTATTGTACACTTTAACTTGGGGTTCCTTATGCTTTTGACCAGAATACTCTGCTTCTTTTCCAAACTCAAAACTATCTGCAAAGCCTGACAGATCTCTGGGATTGTATCACTTATATGTTATAGTAACAGAAAATGAAGGAAAGTGCATTGTTAGAATAAATCCAGCACTTAAATCATCATGCAGCACTCTTCATTGGTAGGTCTCAAAGTGATTAATTCATATCTGTGACAGTTCCACTGAAACCATGGGGGCAGAGAGATAAGTGAATTCTGCAAGGTCATCAGGCCAGTTAGTGTCTGACCTGGAACATGAGTGAACAGGAGCAAGATTTACATGGGAGTTGCTGTCTCAGAACCTTTGGCAGCAAAGCATCACCCTAAAAGCAGACCAGTCCAGTTTGACAAGCTGTTGCACAACCACACAGTGTCCATCTTCTCTGAAAACATAACAGTTCTCCTTGGCACTGCAGCTTTGTGTCCTCTCCAAAGGTACTTTGCAGACACGTTTATTGCAGAGTTTCTGTGTTTTGTCAAAACTGTCCTTACTAACGTTTGCCATGTAAACCACACTTTGGCAATACTACCCAGCAGATTAAAGATAAATTCTATGCAACTCACAGAAATATGCTGAATATACCACAAGAGACAGTGGCAAGAGACAGCATCCTGGTGAGAATGGCTGAACTACTGTTGATGTTTTGGTTTGCCACCCTGTTTGTGATTTTGCACCATGCCTGAGCTAGCAAGTGCTCAGTTTTGGAGTCTTTCTTTTAAGGCACATGCAAACAGAGAGGGGAAGAAACTGAGCTCATTAATTCAAAACTCTTTGGCTTCAGTTTCTCACAGCATAAGTTGGTGGGACAGCACAAACTACATGCAGCTTATGTTAAGCAGATTGCTTATTGCATTATAGAAAGTTACAGAGCTGTTGTGACGGCAAGAAAGAACCAAAGCAGAATTGAAAATACAAGCAGGTTTGAGCAAGTGTTGCTCCTGATGCTTAAGGAATGCATCCAGACCAAGACCACGGTAGTGAAAAGGGTTGAGAGACCTGTAGGCAACTGCATTTGACCTTCTGATCCTGGGAGATAACCACTGCTAATGGCACCCATTAGGCCTGGTTTGTTACCAAGATGGGTTTTGAAATAGAACTGAGGGGTCATCATGCAATGATGGAAGTTTAATGGGTCCTTGTTTTAGCAGCTGAGAGTCACAGTTGCATGTATGCCAGCATTGGTGTGCTATCTTTATTGATGGACAGTTTAAACATCCTGAAGCTGCACTGGTTTTGGTGGTCTAAAAAAAGAGGTGAAAATAAAAATTATTTAGACTACTTGATGTGGCAATGTGTTAATAAAATTTTATCTTCTAAGGAGAAGATAGTCTTGTTTCTGTCTTTAAGTGGAAGTAAAATGGGAACAATTTCTCTTCATAATTGAAGAGGAAGTTGTAGATGAGCACTACTATTGAGCAGAAGTCAGAGGTAGTACTCAGACAGCCTTAGACAAGTCTATTGTAAAAAATCTGGCAAAGTGGTAACTGAGGGAGCCTTTGGGACTTCCTCAGTGTTATAAAAATTGCATTAAAAATGTAATCTTTTTGGGTTTATAATGCATCTTCATCCATTGAAGTCAGTATAGGTATAAGTATATGCAAGGAAGGTTTGTCACCTACGGAATAAGGTTACACATTTTCTGAGCATCTGGTCTTTGAAATCTGATGTTTGTATCTAATGAGATCTTGAGGGAACATGATAAATATCCAACTAGCATGTCAAATTCCTGTGTTATAATTAATAAATATTAAAAAAAAAAAGTCCCTCAAAAGAATGTAAGCACATATCAGTTTAGGATATACAGTTCTAATGCTTATTTAATACTTGTTTAAATAAGTAATGGTGGCTTTGTTTCTACTGTATGACAAAAGCACAAAAGTACAAGATGCAGCATTGTTACCCACTAACATGGGAAAATTAGCTTTTATTTTCATTGCATTTTCAGATTCAGAATCTCATTTTCAGATTAAAACAAGTAGTTTATTGAAGCTAAAGAACCAAAAATCTTTTCTTACCATGTACTTGGTTAAGTTTTTTAAATTGAAAAAAGGTTGTGCCCTCTCAGAAAATGAACGTTCAGAATCGTGTGTGTTGTATGGTTATCAAGCTTGTGTTTTTGTATTTTTATGGTCTCTGCAGAATCTGCAGCTAATAATGAGGGAGCAGCAGATTCTAGGTTATCTTTGGCATCATGCTCTAAATATCTCACGATGGCTTAGGTCAACTAGAGCTAACTGACTTGTTGACAGCATTGGCCTCTCTGAGTTTTGACATGTCCTTGAAAGTCTGTGTTAAAGATATGGTGGAACAAAAACCAAAGTCAGTTTGGTTTACCTCTGTGCCCACCTTTGCAATTGCAGACTGGTAATTAGGGGTTACCAAATTGAAAGCAGTCTTCCTTTCAGCCTTCACTGGGGTCAGGTCTAAATCTCCAGTTTTAATCAGTGTGGTGTTTGTGGAGAACACTGGTCCTGCACACTCCAGCCTTGCGTGGGATTTGCTCATAAGATTAATAAGGCAGGGTCAGAGGCAAGATACACATCTGCACATTGTTCATCGCCCTTAGACCAAGCCTGAAATATACCCACCTTTGGAAGTTATTTAGTAGTTACTTTTTCTCTGACCTTTTGGCTGGGACAGGCAAAAAGTGCTCTGTTTAGCAAAATATCTGTGGCTGCTTAATCAGTATTAATATTTTCTTTAGTTGAAAACCTGTTATTTGTAATTCTTCTGCTTGTGCTTACAAAATTGTGTCTTGCGTTTCAGTCTAATCAGAAGCATGTAATATGGAAGTCTGATATAGATATTGCTACACAAAATAGAAAAAATCTTGTGGATGTAAGATCAGAAG
>VZUA01011656.1:11803-21809 GCA_013401035.1 Horornis vulcanius | reverse complement strand
TTCTAGAACACATCTTAAGCCCTCTTTCCTTTCTTGAACTGTGTTGTGGAAAACTGTAATTAAAAGTCTTAAATTTACCCAGATGCTTTATTGTCCAATATTTCCACATTGGCCCTTGACAGTGGATAAGATACCATTTGAATTCCTCCACTGCTCTTTTTTCTTGTGTCTGTCTGTATTAGTTTCCTTTTATGTAAGTTTGTGCCTCAAGGCAGTGTATTATATTATATGCAGCCTGCAGGTAGGCTGTAATTTATCGGGTATTTATGGAGAGTAGCACAAAAAACTTGCCAGTTGTCCACAGATGATGAGAGGATTATTAAGGATTATTAAAGGGTGGGAAAAGAGTTTCATCCAGGGTTGTAGAAGTAATTGAATTAGACCCAATTCAAATAGTTTGCATACAAGTGTTCCTTCTCTGTAATCCAGAGGAGATCAGAGATTGTGAACCCTTAAGCTGAAAAAACAAGTCTTTGAAACTCTTTAAAAGACTGTCAGTTCAGCCAATTTGGCAAGTATAGTGGGAAAGTTGCTTAACTAGTTTTCCAGTAGTGCATCCTGCATCCTTTTCTTCATTAAGTGGTTACTTAATTTATTTCAAATTGTATAATCACAACTTGAGTTTCCAATCTTAATGTATAGTTCCAAGTGGAATGCGATCAAAATTATTAAGATTTTCCCCAAGAATTGCCAGAATATGTGGAAAGATAAATTAGGAATTGTTATGGGATTTTGTATTTGATGTTATTAACTAGACAAAAAGTAGAATATATGGGGAAGGAGTAAGTTGTGGCTCTTTGGATAAAAATGGTTATATTAATAAGGAGGTAAGCCTGATAGCATCCACATTGTAGTAGATGATAGTGCAGTAACATTTTGAGGATTGGACTTGTTGAGTCATTTAGAAGTGGAAACTGCAATTTAACTGAAATGGAAATTGAGAACAAACACATCAGCAGCTTTTCAGTTGCTGGAGGGAGACTTATGTGACTATGCATTACTTCAGTTGTTATTTAGCTTGGGCAATGACTGGCAGAACAATTGGCCTCACAGATCAGTATTTTCTTAATTTATGAACCAGAATTCCTAGAGCAAAAGCAGCCAGGAGCAGGGTCCAAATTGGGAAGGATTTAGACTGAGATGAAAGGAAATACTCTAAATCATGTGATATAGCTTGAGGAGCAGCAGCTGAGTAATGGCAGACCCTTGGGCCGTGGACAAACTCTTGATCTTCTGGAAATCGCCCTGTTTTTACTGACTGCAGAGTATGTGTTGGTCTTGTCATGAGTTTTGTGACTGAACTCTACTGGCTTTTGATATTGGAAGGATGAGGAGTTTGTGGGTGCTTGGTGTTTATACAGGTTTTTTGTTTTTTTTCCTCTTTGCTATTGCATGCAGCCCGAAAATATTTGAAGCAGATTAGAATCTGAATTAAAATATTAGTTTGACTATAGAAGAAAAAAATAATACGTTAGTTTTCTGACTCTGAAAAATAATTGTTTGCTACAGCTATTAAGATATTAAATATGATTAATTTCTCCTCTGAATTTCAAAGCCTCTTAAATTCTGACTTTTTTTTTTGGGTTGGTTTTTTTGTGGTGTTTTTTTGTTTTTTTTTTGTTTTGTTTTGTTTTGTTTTGTTATTTACCATATAACATGTTTTCTTCACAGTTGTGTATGAGTTGGGGTAGTGCAAGGGGAAGAGAAAGGATATGAAAGTAAAATCCTGAGAAGGGATTTCCCTCATCCTATTGTTGAGGGTAGCAGTAATGGGAAAGACTGACGTGATTTGTTTATGTTTTGCATTTTTAGGAAGGAGATTGCCATGGTTATGAAGAGCTCCTACCTTCGAGGACTGAACTTAGCTTCGTTCTTTGTGGCAAGCAAAATAACAGTGTTCATGACTTTCATGGCGTATGTACTCCTTGGCAACGTTATCTCTGCGAGCAAGGTGTTTGTGGCAGTGTCCCTCTACGGAGCAGTGAGGCTCACGGTGACCCTGTTCTTCCCTGCGGCTGTGGAGAGGGTCTCCGAGTCGGTGATCAGCATCCGGCGAATCAAGGTAGCCTTGCGGATGGGAGGGGGTGTGGATTCCTTCTCTGACTCTGCCTTTGTTGTAATGTCGCTGACAAATGCAGCCTTACCATGGTTTTGCAGTTTGGGATTTGTAATGAAATCACCTGTTTTGGAAGCTGAAGGTGTTGCTGTGTATGCAGGTACAAAAAACATGACGTGCTGTAGGGTAGGCTGAGATGTAGGAGAAAAGTGTGCGTGGCAGTGAGGTGTTGTAGACATTTCTGAAGTAAGAGAAATGTGTGTACAGATATGCAGGCATGCTGGGATTGGGATCTGAAGAGCGAGGCAGGCAGATAGGAGCTATAGAATTCATATTTCACACTGCAGTACCCTGTCATCCATGGAGGACAGGTGTGAGCCCCAGGTTTTGTCTTATGGCTGCTTTCAGTGCTGGAGTGAAGACTCAAATTCAGTAAGAATGAGCGTTGGTAGTGCTGACGTCTGGTGCTAACAGAACAAGAGTGTGTTGTAGGTCGTGGACCGCTGTGCTAAAATGCTTGGCTTCTCACTGCACTCCAAAACAATGCCCACCAGCTGGAGTCTGAGCAGTACCTCTGTGCCTGTGAAAGGCTAGCAGTAATCTCCCTGCCCTCCCGTGGCTCCTGACATCCTCCTCCTGGTTCTTCTTAGTTACTGCTAAGTCTTTAGCAGCTATCTCACATCTGCAAACTCTTAGCCAAGTACTCGTTAACTAGGCTTGGCTTCTACAGCCAAGACATTCCTTCTCTTCCCAAAATATTGTCTTCTGCTGCCTATTTAAGGTCCTTAGATTCCGTGAGTCAAAGAATAAAATAATGTTTTGGGTTTTGTTGTAAAACTGTGGTAGCTGTTATCCTTGAAAGTTTTTTGTGGAAATAGCCCCTTTCCTTTCTAAATGCTGTTGGGCTATTTATAATCTGGCATCAATCAAGGTGTGGTAGAAGTGTGGCTGTGGTACAGAGTGCATGCTTATGCAATTTGAAGGAAAAGTTTGCTGGCTGGGATGTAATAGAAGTGAAGTAGTGAAAGTTCAATGAGCCAGTTATGCAGATGTAAGCAGGGTTTTTTTGTTAATATCCTGGACTTTAAAATGAGGAAACATTCAGATAGTGTTCTGCCTTCTATTGGTCACCTGAAGAATGCTTGATAGAGACAGTGGACAGCTGCTTACTGTGTCCTCATTACACTTCCAGTAAAAAAACTGCCATCAAAGCAGTGAAATGAGAAGGTATTGTAGTGAGGGTTTCACCTCTTCTGCATGGAAAGAGGGAGTTAAACAATTTTAAAAGTTGCTAGTGATTCAATGAAAAGATAGGACAGGTTCTTAAGATCCATTTCTTTCTGGAATTCTTTATTGAGCAGGTGATTGTTAGAGTCCTTTCCTATTAAATCTGCACTTCTGGAGGTTTTTGGGAAGGGAGAGCTAGCTAGTTAGAGGTAGTTGTGCATTGCTTTGGATATGTAATTATTTTATCAGTTTGTCGTTGTTTTTTCCAACCCCTTAGTTCTGTATGCTGCTTTCAAAAAATGTGTTTGGGTTCCTTTCCTTTTTCAGTCTCACTTTAGGCAATATCCTCTGCTTTTCTTTTATTGCAGAACTTTCTGATGCTTGATGAAGTCTCACACTTCAAGCCACAACTGCATGGCAATAATGAAAATATCATTCTCCATGTTCAAGATTTGACTTGCTATTGGGATAAGGTAAATTTACTTACATATTAAGTATTGCTGCTGCCAGCATTTGAAGTCTGAAATGCTGTGTGTGTATGTATGATGTGCTGATACTTTGTATTCCCTCCTTTGTGTTTTGAGAGGATTCTCAAAGGTTAATTCAGTATTCAGGATTCTCAGTATGTTAAGCTAACTCTGTAGAGTACTAAAAACACTATCAAGTTCATCTTAAAAGCAGCTATTTCATAATACTACATTAAATGAAAAACTTTGTGTTTCTCAGGGAAAATACCTCTTTTTATTAAGCAGCACTGTATTGTGGATAAGGTACTGAAATTGGAATTAAGGACAGACAGCACAGCAACGTGGGCCTTATCATGTGGGTTTTTTTTCCTGTCATGCCTGATCAGTCCATTAGTATAGAACCAGTACAATATTACACATCTCACAACAGATTTGAAAACTTTAGGGATGACTCAGCGCCTATTTGTTGCTCTGTACTTTGAGACTGTTCAGCTGCACATTTTTTCTGCTTAAAATGCACCAAACTCACCAAAATGGCTAGAAAAAGGCACAATAAACATGATAAATTTATTATATATGTCTTTTGTGGAAGAAAGGCAAAGGTTGACTGTTTCTGTTTTAAAACTTTATTGCTATGGTAAGCAGCAATTTCTGATGAATTCTTGGTGCCATTGCAACCCACCAGTACCCTCACACAAGAGAGGCTTCAGTCTCCATTACAAGTGGTGGAAGCTGTAAAAATGACTTTTGCATATAAATGTAATGCAAATAAAAGGTCACATATTTCCCTTTCTAAACCCTGTTGCCCCATCTGTGCTGTGTTCCAAGAAAGATCAGGTGTGAAAGCATATGTGAGGGTCTACCTACTTGCAGCTACTCAGCTGCAGAAGAAAATTGCTATTTTATTCTGCTTTACTTTCTCAGACTTCTCTGTGACATCAGTATTTCTGAGGCATTGACCAAGTTTTTAAAAATTAATTGATATGAAAGACTTGATTGTGAATACCCTGTAATGCAAAATGTAGTGTATTGCTTAATATTTGTTTTCTTCTCAAACTGACTTTGGTACCACCATTAACAATTTATAGGAAATGGTTGCATAAGGTGCCCATAAAACACTTTTTTTTTTTTCCATGAGTTGTTTATATTGCATAAAGCAGGGTAGCATGACTGGAATTACTGGTTTCCTTTCAGTTATAAAAAAACCTCAAAACCCAAACCAACAAGCCATCCACGAAATTGCTAATGTAACTTCCATTTTGATATTTAATGGCAGTGTGCACGGGAGAGGAACAGTTTTCTCAGAATTGTTAAGATCTGCTCAGAAAGTTTCTATTATATACTCTTAAAATGATGCAAAATAATTTTATAGACTTGCTCACTTAAAAAAAGTGGTAAGTTCTGATAGAGGCGAGTTATGAAAGGAATAATATAAATACATTATCCTTTTTCAAGTGGCAGGCTTAGCTTGCTACCCTGACTAGGTTTCTCAAGACACTTAGTATGTCTGTACAGACATTCTACAGCAGGATGATAATTTTTTTTTTTTAGAGATGGTGTGCCAAAAGTGATAATAAAAAAACCAACCAAGAAGCAACATATGAATCCAAAATCACTTGAAGTAAAAAAGGGATTATTAGCTACACTTTTAGGAAAATAGCCTAACATGGTGTACTACAGTTTCTCAAAAGATAAACAAAACCAATTAATTCCTGGTCACACTCTTGTTTTATTTAGGCAAGTATTATCTTGGGTACCACAGGCTAGTCTGGTACCTGCATAGAACTAGGGATTCTTCAGTACAGCTTTTTACTGATGTTCCTTGAATTTACAGAGCAGTCTGTCTGCTCAACTGAGCAACTTCAGATTTACTGTCTCAGCATTTGAACAGAGGCCAACTTTATCCTTTGTGATTTTATTCCTAATCTAAGTAGTATAGTACTTCTATGCAATATATGATCTCTGTGTCCCTTAGGTGGGCAGAACTCTTTAATTTTCTTGTCTTTAGGACATGTAAATTCTGCCCAAGCTCACCTAAGGAGTTGCTGCCCCTGAAGGAATCGTTCTTGTGTCCTCTTGTCCTTGAATTCTCTGTCTACTGCCTCCCTTATACTGGTTGTTAATGCTGCTTTGCATGACCTTGTGCTGAAGCAGTTCGGAGGAATAAAGCAATAGAAAATGAATCACTTTTAATGAGATTGGTTTTCTGATAGCTGTGTCCCATGAACAGCACATGCAAGGTTAGGCAGAAGAAGGAAAGTTAGAGACACAGCAAGTTGACAGGGCACAGGGGAGCTGGGACATTCGTGATAATGAGCTGTCAGGTGAACTTAGCTGCAGTGTTAGTCTGTGCTCTGATTTAAGTGCCTCAGTTTGGTGCCTGAAAATATGTGTGATGAATTCAGGACAAATTGCCTTTAGTTATAAGGAATGCTATTTTGCAAAAATATCCTGCCCCTTAGGTGCGTGTGGCTGTGCTGTTTGCCTGAATTACTACTTTTGTGTAGGCTCTGGAACTTCCAGTACTGCTTTAATGTATAGTGTGGCAGTAGTAGTTTAAAAACTTTTAAAAAATCTTTCTGTAATGGTTTTTGGCTCTTACATTATATATTTTTTAAATGTTTGATGTGGCTGGAAATGTCTTTGCACTTCTGTGAATACAGAAGCACAACCTGAAGAGGTCTGAAGAAGGACCTGTGTGCCAGAAAGCTTATTTATTTTTTTCCATATAGACATTGATTTAATAAGAGATATTTTCTCTTCCTACAAACTCTGTATTAAAAGAAGAAAATCTTTGGCTGCCATAAATTTGTAGATTTCTCCTGACCTTAGCACTACTCTGTACAGAGGAATCAACCTCGGGGTCAGATGCTGGTTGGGGAGGGTGGTGGGGTTGTGCAGAGAAAAGGAAAAAAAAGTCCCGTTGGTGCCACCTTGTGGAAATCTACAATTTGCAGCCGAAGTGGTTCAGCAGAGCTGCACAAGGAGCCTGAGTTCAGCTTCTCGAAGCCTGAGGCTCTCAAGCGAACCCAGCAGAGCTCTGGCAGCGGGGCTGCCTGCCAGGGATTTCTCCTGGCACGAGTGAGCCCGTGTGTGCTATGCCAGCCGTTGTAGGTCTGGATGGATACTGGATTTCTGGTTCTTCCCAAATAATTTGAAGTGAACTGCAGGCTTCCTCCTTTTGCGGTCCCAGAACTTTTTTGTCTTCTGTCATCTTTGGTGTGGGGTTAGGGTGGTGGCCTTTTCAGCCACTTGAACTTCAAAAGGTTGCTAGAGATTTTAAGGTATTCTTAACCTCGCTCTTCTGTTTTTGGAGCTTAAGGCTGGGTTGTTGTTTCATCCTTTAATGGTACTTGTTTGGGGTTTTTTATATATATGCATTTTACTGTTTGCATTTTAGTGTCAGTCATGCTTAGTGTGGGTGAAGATGCATGTAAAGGTAGATTTTACAAAGGTGTTTTGCTTTAACGAGAGGGAGCTGCACCAGGTCCTTAGAAATTGCTGTTTAGCAAAGTTGTTAAAGACATGAGCATCCTTGCTTTCCACAAGCAGGCGTTTTTGCAGCCCTGATAGAAGAAGTGCAAAATATGTTGGGAAATAAGCTCATCCATAACGTAAAGGATAGACATATTCAAAAGAAATATTAAACAGGCAGTCCTAGGGTAGTATGAATGAATATCAATTACACAAGATGAAGTTGTGTAAAATCAAATGGCATTTTTCTGGTTTTACTTTGGATAGAGCCTCGACTAGAGCAAACAGAGCCCTGGCTTTCCTGAGGCTCTTGAGAGCCTCAGCCCTCCATTTGTCTGTGTGCTCAGAGTCGCTGAGCTTGTTGTGCTGGGGCTGAGAATGCCAGCACTGATGTGGTGGCCAGCACAGAGGAGCTCGTGTTTCTGAGGCTGCCACCCAGATATGTGGGATCTGAGGAAGCCCTGCTTCTGCTGCCTTTGGTCTCCTTATTCCTTGAATGCTGTTTTAGCTGTGTTGCATGTTTGTGGTGAGGGATGAGGGTCTTTCAAAAGTGTTTGTGAATTACTGAAGAGGCAAAAACCATGTGCCTGAAAATACGGTGGGCATATGCACTGGCAGTTTATAATAATGTATGCACATTGTTTTCTGTTTCTAAGTATTAATTTTGATGGTTTATATTTCATTACTGAGAAATCCTGACTTTTTCTCAATTCCCCAGAGTTTAGAAACCCCAGCACTTCAACAGATTTCGTTTACTGTCAGACGAGGGGAGTTACTGGCTGTGATTGGTCCTGTAGGAGCTGGAAAAGTAAGTATTAATGTTTACACCATTTCATGAGGCTTTTGAGTCTACTAAATGTGAAAACCAGAAACCTGAAAATCCACAGTTCCTTTATGTGTATAATCACACATTCCACATCAGGATATTGGCATTCAAGATAGGCCAGTGTCCTTCTGGGTGGGGAGTAAATGATGTGGAGCTAAACAGCATTTTGTGTGTTGCTTCAAGACTGCATGAAGAGGGTACTAGTGCTTTTCTACTGTTAGCAGTAGTTTGAGACACAAGATGAAATAGGTCATCATGCCGGTAAACACTGCTCAATCTCTGTGTTGTCTTTAATGCAACAAAACTTTTTAATTTTTACTTTATTTTTTTTAATCTTTTCCAGTCTTCGCTCTTAAGTGCTGTGCTTGGTGAACTGCCTAAAGACAAAGGTTTGATAAATGTTACTGGAAGAATTGCCTATGTTTCACAGCAGCCTTGGGTGTTTTCTGGCACTGTAAGAAGTAATATACTGTTTGACAAGGAATATGAGAAAGAAAAATATGAAAATGTTTTAAAAGTCTGTGCTCTTAAAAAGGTAAGGATCTCTCTTTGTGTATTTTCTTCCCATGACTGTTATTTTTATTTTAGTATTTTCAGACCTGTTGAACATGCTGCAGTGTACAGTATATGGAATTGATTGTTGTAAGTAGCATGTGAAATAACTCCTGTTGCTTATCAGAAATGTGTAATTATTTTTTGCCATCCTTGTTTAAGGCATCCTCTTCGAATTCCCAGAACTTCCACTAGGGGGAGGTATAGCATGCATGGAGCACTGACAAATTTGGGAAAAGCTGTTCCCTATTATTTTGTTTCATAATTACATTTTAGCCCTTTTCACTGGTATTATGGTAGGAGTGTGTGCAAATGCAATACGAGGCAGAAAACAAACGATCAAGCTAGCACTCCGTGTGGCTTTCGTTTTGCAAGTATGCTCTATGCTTTCCTTTGAAATAAATGTTGTGTTTGCTGTGTATTATGCATTGCCAACAGCTATCAAAAGAGCCTTAGGGCTATGTACTGGAGAACTGGCTGAACCCAAGTAGTTTTATGAAAAAATATGTTTGAAAGGTTTGTGTGCAAAGGAGTTTGTGACATGAGATATAGAAGAGGATTAAGCCAGATTTGTCAAGAAACAGACATTTTGCTTGGCAGCTAAAAAGGTTTTGTGCAGCATGTTATGATACTTCTGTCAGCAGTGACACAGGTGAAAAGCAGATGGGTACTGTAATGAACGTTTTTTGCAAGATTTTTACACTTGGCAGATAGAGTTTTAGTATCTCCTGCTGATATTCAGTCATGCTGTTGTTTAAACTTAAGGTTTTAATGACTTTAAAAGACAGCACACAGTATTAAAAAATCCCCACTTCATACTGATGTCAGATTTGCTTTCATAGCTCTTTGCAAATTTATGTGTTTTATAAAAGCTGTGAATAAGCTTTCAGAATATGTTTTGTAGCTTAATGTAAAACTTCTGTATTTCCTGAATAGGAAATACAATAATATGACATGAAACACTGTATAATTTTGTTGTCTTATCCACAGTCCTGAGGTCCCAAATTAACCAAATCTGTGTGAAGTTATTGTTCCTGAATACATTGCAGTAAGGATAAAAACAATGCAGTTTTTAGGGAGATTGGCAAGATAAATTACCGATAACAATTCAGTTTTTATTTTTTGTGACAGCTAACTTTGTTCTATAAAAACTAAGAAATTTACTGTTAGACTTTTTAGTATTTTATTTGATTTTCTGAATCACCAGTAAATATTCCTTGTAAGAGTAAGACAGTGATGCACTTTCCTCTGGCACAGCTGTAGAAAAAGTGAACTTTAGGATCTTATCTGGTTTTTCTGCTTTCTCAATTACCTTTTGCTGAAAATATAGTCATAAAATAACAGCAGATATTACATTTAGTAAGAAACCTTGTATTTTAATGTGTTATGTTAATACTTTTCAAT
>VZUA01011653.1:469-21191 GCA_013401035.1 Horornis vulcanius | reverse complement strand
TCCCAGCACTCACACCAACTTTGCCCTTCCTTTTCTGTCATGCCACAGGCACAGCCAAACCATTGTAAAACTTCTCCTGCAGCTCCATTGCTTGTAAGACTGTGTTGAGGCATTTGCAGCCCAGGGTGTGATTAGGTGGCATGCTCATTGATCTCCTGTCTCACTGAATTCCTGCAGATCTACAGTCCTGACCTGTATATTTTTCAGTGATGAATCCCGTGTGTTTTGCAATGAGAGAATTATTTTGAAACCTGGGCTTTATGGGATTATACCCTCTTACAGTACACAGGTATATCAAACCACACATGAGAAACGGCTTATGTGCTTTGACTCATTAGCTATCCCCTTAACAATAATGAAAATAGTCTCAGCTGGCATTCATCAGGTTCATGGCTTCATAGAAGTGAGGGAAATTCACACATGAACTGAAAGGTTACGGTGAAGTGTTGAGCACGCTGCATCATTTTGAGACAGCAATTTCACCGTGTGCCGTGATACCAAAAGTGTGATAAAAACCAATGGGAAACACTTGGTTTCACAGCATCATGAAGCAGGACTTGTGGGGCCAGTGCACTGTGGTCTGTAGAGTTGCTGGTGTTCTGGATGATTCTGTGTTTGGAACTCTGCAGAAGGATATAACCTGTCTTCCACAGCCACCAAGGCCTGCTGCTCTGGAGGGGTGGGATAACCTAAACCTCCTTCAGAGCTGCAGAATGAGAACCCATCTCCCTTCTTTCTAGTGCCAAAAGACAACAGTTTGCAAAACTGAGAGGTTATACAGGTTCAGAGCCTGTGGAGTATTGTACTCCATGTAGCTCATAGCTACAAGTCTTCATGCAGCAGCCTTTTATTTTTCCTTCAGGAAAAAGAACATGGAGCTGCTAGTGGCTAGTGGATTTGGTGCTAAATCACCAAATTATTTACTGTCCATCTTGCTCTTCACAGCTAAACAATGCATGCTGGAGGATTTGTGCAGTTTTGCTACTGATACCATACTCAGTACAATCAGCTAAGAGCAAATTAAGCTTTTAATTATTTTAGGGGCTTTCTTATCCACAGCGTCTCACTGACCATTTTCCCGATCAAGGCAAGAAAGATCTAGTCTTGTTACAATATTGAAAGGGACTCAGAAAAACAGTGGATCCTCTGCAGGATCCTCTCCTGTGTCAGAGGAAATGGGGGTGGCTCTGGCTGCCAGCCAGCCTTTTAGAGGTAAAGTTATAAAAGGTCTGAAATGCTTCTATCTACAGTGTCAGAAAAGTGATATCCTGAGCCACCTGGTTGTACAGAGGAGCTGCTTGTAAAGCCCCATGGCCAATGAAAGGAGATTGTTCAGGTGGCTTTGTGAAGGAGGCAGGCAGGATTGCTTTATACATTATACATTTCTCAGGCAGAGGAAGCATATTAAGCCTACTGAAGAGAGACTTCCAAGTCAAAGTTTTATCAGTCACTTGTGCGTGTGTGTGTGTGTGTATATATATATATGTATGTATGTACGTATGGTGCAACTTCTCCCCCTGCCCCTTGCCTTGGGAGAAGTTTTTCTCCTTTTGCAAGTTTTAAGGGACTTTCAGGGCCATAGAGAAAAACCTTGGGGGATAAGAAATGTAGACATTAAATGTAGAGGATATTCCACTGCCTTTGATTTATGGGGACTAAACTGTAACTTGTGGCTGCAGCCAACATTTTGAGGCAATTGCACAGTACAGAGGGGAATAAGAAAGTGCTCTATCTCTTTGCCCAAATGCTGAGAGATTGAAGCTTCTTAGAGATGCTGTGTAGGAGTTGAGTCTAAATTGTTTGGGTATTTTCCTTTCACACTTTGATTGTCAGGGTTTTGAATCTGGCCTCTGTTGTAGCCCTTATGTTGTCTCTGCAGAGATTACAGCAATGCTCCCAAAGCTGACTCAAACAGCCCTTTGGGGAGTGTCCTGCTGTTTGGTGCTTTCCAAACAATGCACAGCGACTGAAATGGCTTTTTTCCCAAGTTCCTTGTAATGTGCCTCTGTCCCCTCCCACAGTGTGATAGATGACACGGATGAGTGTGTTTGAAGAGGTGTTTTAGATAAGGTGTGGGTGGGTCACTGAACTCTGGGCTCAGGCAACAGCCCTCACAGTTAGAGGCTGGGCACTGCTCTGGTTTGTTGGGGACCAGGTGAGTCCTGACACCACCAGGCTCAGACACAGCTCCGCATCAAGGCCTTGCCACCTCCTGAAATCTCAATTCATGATTTAGACAAGAAGCACATAATAAGTCTCACATATTTAGCCTGGGGGGGTTTCCTCCTGGTCACCTGTGCCCTTAGCTGCTCCTCAGAAGCACCTCTCAGTCTCTGAATGCCAAGCAGAGGCTGCTGCTTCTCCCCTGCTCTTGGGACATTTGCCCCCATGCTGTATGTGTGTACACAGAGAGCACACAAAATAATCAGTGAGAGCACTCAATCAGAAAGCAGAACTAGGAAATGCTTTCCAGCTATGTGGAGGCAAAGAGAGGTTAGAATGAGGAGCAATGCATGGAGCTGGTTCCAGAGACATGGCCAGTTTGCACTGTTCAAGCGATGATCAAATTGTTCTCCCTGTGGCAGCAAAGGCAGCATCTTTCTTGCAGTTTGGAGAGGAGCGGTGGTACCACTCAACCTTCGGAGGAAGGAGGTCAGCTAGAAAAAGCCTACTCAGGGTGCAATAGGGAAAAAAAATCCATCTGTCTGAGTAGCCTTAATAGGGTCTGGGGACCTGCCACTCTGTCAGACTAATTCTTGGCACAGGGCTGGTGTTGCCAAGAGCTCCGTTTTCCTTCTGTCTATTGTTGCCAGGAGGACAGAGGGGAGATAAGGGCCGAGCAGGGCTCTGTATTAATGGTCCTTCCTTAGCGTCTTTCAGTTTAGCTTTCACTGACTGAGGTCCCCAAAGTACTTAGCATGAGGAAAGTTTTCAAAAGCATGAGTAATTTAGGAGATTAAAAGGCATTTTCAAAAGTGACGACTTTTCAAAGTGCCTAATTTCCAGGGACTTTCAATGAGGTTTGGGAATCTTAAATCATCTGGTTGCTTCAGTGAATAGCGCTGTTGATTGCAGCGTAATGCATCATCAGCTGGTATCCTGCTCGTGTCAGAGGTCAGTGCTGAGTGACTCTGAGGAGGGCGTGCCCATCCCCACGGCTGAGCAATCCAGGGAATTCCGTCTGCCCCTTCCCGGAGGTGGCTTTGAGAGCACAGAGTTCTTCTGAGTTCCTGGGCTAATTGCACGGGGATACTGTGGGAGGAGTTCACTTAGGCTCCCTTTGAAACTGTGTTTTCATCAGATTTTAGTGACAAGTTTTGTCCTGTCCAATTTGCCACCTTTTTCCCCTTTTCTTATTTTGTTGCATTTAACTTTCACTTTTGTCTTCTGTTTTGTGGCAGGAGGCTCTCCATAGCTATGAATTTTTATTAACATATAGAGATATAATTTAATATATGAAAACTCTGTGAGTAAAAGTCATGGATTTCCTTTGTTTGCCTTTGGTCTTGGAAAGAGTCATGTGAAGGACTAACTCAAACCCCTTGCTGAACTGTAGGCTCACAGAGGGGAGAGATACACATGTTTAGGAGTAAGAAGGGCTCAGCATTTGCATTTGGATGCATGTCTTAGGGCTTCAGAGCTCTTTAGACTCCCAAGTGAAGCAACTTCGAAGTTCAAAGCGGTGTGATTTTTGGCAGGTTTTTTTTCCCTAAGACTTCTTCAGGGCATGAAATATTCTGCCCTCAGTGCATGTACATAACTCTCATTGGCCTTAAAAGAAGTTACATGCCTACATCAAAGGAAGGATTTACCCCATAATGATTCATCGTGAGCCTGACAGGCAAACACAACAGTGGAGAGCTCACAAGCCAAAGCTCCTGAGCTACAGGGACGGCAGAGTTCAGACCTCTGCCAATCAGCCACATTGCTGCTCTGATTTTCAGCAGTTTTTCATTTTTTAAATTGTTTTAGTGGGGATCAAACCACTCCATCTGGTAGAAGAAATGGTAGGGCTCAAGCAGAGGAGATATCCCCTTTAACATCTTATGTGGGAGTAAGCCTGGGTCAAATTAAATCGTAGTGCTTTTTTGCCTGGTAAGTGCATCTCCCTATCCCTGGTGCTACACTGGAGACACAGAGTCACAATATTTTAAAGCAAATTAGAAAAATACCTTTTTTTTTGTAAAAATGATTGCAGAAAGTCCTGGGAAGGAATGTGTTAATGACTGGTGATTGAATGTAGTGGTTTGCAAGCTCTAAGCAGCTTTAGTGTCTCCTACCACAGCCCTGATTTAAAATTCATAAATGCTAATCCTCCATAATTTACGGTTTAAAAAGCAGCCCCACTCACAGGCCCTGTGGCTACAGCTCTGTCAGAGTAATTATGCCGCCAAGCTGAAATTGGACTACTAACTGAGATATTAAACAGGGTAGGAAATCCTCTTCCCTGGCAGCCTACCCAATTATTCCAAATAAGCAAACAGATTAGTGAGTAATTTTCCAGTTAAATCTGGTGATTGGTGCCAGAATTGTATGTTAAATATTCAGAAGTAAATAGATTAAAGATGAAATGTCCCCTTTTCTCAAGCTTAATTTAGTGTGTATATTAAAACTTTTTAGGGGGGAAGAAAAAAATCTCCATTGAAGTGCAATACATTTGCTTTGAAAACAGAACCTTTCGTGGCTTGTTTGCACTTGGGGCAGTGCGTTCATTAGCTGGGGCACGTTGTGCCGAGGGAACCTTGTGCCACATTAGCCACAGTATCAGTCCTGCTGTTCCTTTATCCCTCACCTTGGAGGAGCCCTCCTGGGTGGCAGCGCTGTGAAACTGCACGCAGCTCTGCTGGGGACCGTCGGGAGAGATTCCCAGCAGGGCGCTGGGATACAGGGTGCTGCCCATCCCTGCCGGCAGGAGAGCAAAGGATTTGTAGGGATCAACAGTAAATATGGGCATTTCTCATTCATTCTGAGTTTGTTTCTATATTCAGCTTGAATTTCCCCAGTGATTGGCCTGGGTTGATTTTTTTTTTTATCTTTAAGAAAACTCCTTGTAATACAATGTTTGGCTGGGACACACAGTAGAGGGAAGATGGGGGCAAAAGGAAGGAAAACATGGACTGAATTCCCAACACACACAACTCCTGTGTACACAGGCGAGAGGCAGGGGAGGATGTGGGGCAGCTCAGCTGGAGCAGTCCAGGAACACAAGCAGTAGGTCTGTCCCTCTGCTGCCCTTGCACCACAGGTCACCTCAAGCAGCTGACTCAAAGAGCTATGCCCTAACTAGGCTGCCCTCCGTGGCTGAAGAGAGCTGCTCTGGAGAAGCTGAGCTGACACCTGAGCCACGCCTAAAGTGGCTGTGGCTTGTGGCACCTCTCAGGGAGCAGCACCAGCACCAGGAAACATCGCCTCTCCCCAGGAGGGCTGGCATGGTAGCTGCTGTGCAGACTCTGGGTTGATTGTTTGCTGCAGGGACTATGATGGCAGACTCTGGGAAGACCAGGAGGTGCACACTGCATTTTAGGACTCAAAAATTCTTTCTCAAAGTGAGTCTGAAGGAAATTTTTTTGTATTCATGGATTAAAGCAAGGATTTGAATTGTTGGAAACATGCATGTACATTTCAATACGCAAGAGCACTAAAGGGATGGAAGCTGCATTTGAGGAACTGGAATTATTTTAGCACCTGGTGGAATTTGCTTTGAAGTTGTTTCAAGGATCTCAAACACTATGAGCAATGTTTTATGCCATTTCTAGTGGATTTCCTTTCCAGTTGCTAAAAGCTTGTTGTGCTGAGGAAATGAACAGTCTTCTTAGTTGGCAAGTGAAGTGGAAGGAGCAGCACCTGCTCATCAAGAGAATGAGGTACAGTAGCCTTGGGGTCAAAGAGCTTTAGACCCTCAGTGTTAGTTATGACTTGGTCTCCTGGGCAGGTGAGAGGACCTGTTCATTCTTAAGTCTGAGTTAAATATTTTCAATGTTTTACGTCCTAATACATTCTCTAGAGTGAGAAATGTAGAGTTTTTATGAATGTTCCAGCACTGACTGCCATGCAGTACAGGAGGTACATAATCACCATCCTTCCTGAGAACTTCCAGGGTTTGGTGATGGGACTGGATCCCTAAGTAGAACAACTTCTTCATAAAAAAGCCAGCAGATGCTAGGCTTGATGGGGGATCTAAATCAGCCTCCTCTCATACCTGGGCACAGTGGGCTGAAGGAGGCAGAAACTTCCAAGCCATTGGCCCACAGATTTGCTTTTCCGCAGGGAAGTGCAAAACCTGCAAGTAGGTAATGCAGAACACATGCCTAGAAAGGATTAACTGAACTCCTGCGCATCCCAGAGGCTTTTCCTTCTGCTGCATCCTCCCTGGAGAGGCTTTTTCACCTCGGCCCTCTGCTGGAATGTGCCTTAAAGGCATAATCAAGCTCATAAAAATTAAGTGGTGTGCAATCATCAAAACATAAGGACCCTTACTAAATTTTATTCAATAAATTCTCTAGAATCAATCCATTTGTGGTATTATTAATGTCAGAACTCACAGCACAGTTTCCCTTTCTGTGTTTCACAGGGATGTAGGCGTTTTTGTTAAGGTTTGAGTTTTTTCCATATCACTACGCACAACGACATTTTGGCTTTGAATTGAGCAGAGTTAAAGTCAAAACTACAAATTTTGGGGTCTTTTTTAAGCTTGTGAACATCCTTTGGATCAAATCTAAAGGCTTACCTGTTCAAAGCTGGAATGGATTGATGAATGTGAAGGGATCCAGGAAGAGGAGAGAGCCCTTGAGTGCCAGGCAGTTGGTTACATGACACTAGTTTCCTAACCATACACAATTTCTATCCTCTGATAAGTTCACTCAGCAGTGCTAAAAAGGTGTTTTCTTGATTATTCTTATACTAATGGTAACAAAATGGGAGAATTTGTGGCATCCTGTCTGCACAGATCCTTTCCACACACTCTCTCTGCCAGAATGCTGATGGTTCAGCACAAGCTGCGCATTTCAGGCCTTCCCTGTGCTGAGGGAGAGTTGTGAGTCTTATGCTTCAAAGTACTCCAAATGTCAGTGCATTCCAAGTATCTCCTGTCTGCTGCCCTGTCCCTCTTACCCAGGGATTTTACAGTTTTTCTAATTATAATAGAAGTCACTTGAAGAATGCCACTCTCAGGCAGGTTTGTCAGTGGGGCCCTTCTTAGCAGAGGCCACGTAAGTCTCCTGCACAGTAAAACAAAATGTTTTCTGTTGGTTCCTGATCCTTTAAAATCTTCTCTGGATGTATATTGCTTTCAACTTGCCTGTTAGATCTTCGTGGTCAGCCTGTGTTTATGTAGGTTTGGTTGGTTGTTCTAAGGTGTGTAAAGCCTTCACATGGGAGCTAGAATGTAAGTGAATGTGAAGGAAAGAGCTGGACACAACATTTGACATGATGGAATGGTCAAGTATCCATTCACCAACTGTAGTTTATATTCCTGCCTCTGTGAGTGGCACTTTCTGAAGACTCTGAGGAGTCTGGGCTCTTCTTACTGGTTTTGCTCATTTTATTCACCTACCATTTAGTGAGGGAAGAATTTATTATTAGTCCATTTTTTTTGTTTATTCTTGATTCCCAGAAGCACAGTGTTTGGTGGCTGTAACCAGTGAATTCTCTGTAGTAAAAACATTGATATTTGCATCCTTAAAGTTGCCTACATACATTCCTTTTCAAAAAAATGAAAACCTTTCTCATATGCTTCCTCAATGATATCCTGATACAGCGAGTTCCAAAGGTTAATTATATGTTTTGCTCAAAGCTACTTCACTAACAGGGTCCTCAGGATGAGGGTTGCTGACCCTTTTAAGCCAGTGAACTAAAGCAAACAGCAGAACAACCCTCTGAGGCTGTTAGCTTGTGGGTGTCGATTTGCCATTCTTGGCTCCTTTTCATCAGGGCAACCTTCCTGAATCAAACTTCCCCTCAAGAAGGTGACCAGACAGTCTCTGCTGGCACCATGGGAACAGAGATGAAGGCAATGCTTTTATCCTTGATTATCCTACCAGTATCAGTATTTTGGTTTTGAGAAGAGGTTGTGATCAGCTTTCCCCTCTTTTTGGGGCCTCTCTGGCTCTCCCCTGTAAAGGCTTGTACAGCCCTGCCCTGGGTGGGCTCAGCAGAGGTTCAGGAATGGCTGGGGGGGCAGGCCTGAACTCCATGGGGCCAGTTCTGTGTTTGCTGTGTTTTAAATGTTTCTAAATGTGAATGGAAGTAGGAATCATTTTGGAAACTTGGATTAGAATGGCATGAAAAAGAGTTCCTTAAAGGAATGAAGAGCATGTAATTTAATCTGTGTTTGTAGCATTTAATCTTAAAACCCTGCTATCTTATGTATTTTATGTATCTGTTTCCCTGAAGAAAGCAGATAAGGGCATCCAGTGCCTCAGCAGCTCCTGCCAGTGGCAGTGAACCTGAAATGGAACCCATGGTTGTAAATAAAATACAGGTGGTCAGGACACACTCTTGCTAGCTAAGGTATGCCAGTGGCACTGGGAGGATTTTAAGGGAGCCTTCAGGAGCTGGGATCAGCAAGGGTTTCCTGTCTCTCTGGTGGCATTATCTGGATGCAAGGACAGCTCAGACCTCATGCAAATTTTGCACTTTTGCACTGGTTCTGTGCTAATGGGAGAAAGAGCAGAAGGTTTCTGGAAGAGCTTTTCTGAACATGTGGCCAGTCTCAGCCAGGCTCTCTTTCTAACATACATGATGTAAAAGATCAAGAGATGAACTGATGTTTGTCACACTGAAGAGACCAGCTTCATATTTCTCCTTGAAATAGTCCTCTGGAGCACTGTTGTGTCCGAAGGCTGATGAGGACACGTTCCAGGCTCATGTATTTCCCATTTAAGACGTCCCACTGTCCACCCAGGAAAAGAAACCAACTGGTAGTTCTCAATTACCACATAAAATTTATAAGGAGAGATGGTATCTCTTAAATAACTGGGTCCCAGACCATTTAGGGCACTACAGACTTCAATCAGTGCCTTGAAATGTATCTATAAGCAAATAGAGCCAGGAGTGTTTTGTGCTATTAGGCCACTTCAGCAAATCACTTAAGCATTACTTAACACATGCTAAGTCTACTGCACCCAAGGCAAATTCTGGATATGATTAACTCTTTGTCCATAAAATGTCCCCCTCTGGATAATGCAGCACCACTTTATGGCTAAGGGTGATTGTGCGTCTGTCTGTCTCAATGGGAAAAAAACCTGGTAGTAGAGCTGTTGTGCTGTACCTGGAGTGTTTGTGTGATTGGTCTGCTAAGTGCACAAATCTCAAATGATAGAATTTTGTAATATACAGTATAACAATTGGCAAGTGTTGTACATTTATTTTCGCAAGTGAGGGAGTGACCCATAACTCACATCCATCACAGTCTATGAAAGCACAGCTCACTGTAGTATAGCAAGCAAGGAAATCATTCATACATGGGATGTTATTCACTTCAACCTTTCCCCTTTCCTGAAAGCAGTCAGGATCTATATGTCTACTGCTGCATGCTCTGCGTGCTGGCATAGATGTATGATGGCATCACAAAAACTGGAAGGGGAAGAAATGAGATAGGAACAGAAAGGGGTGTGGGCAAATGTTGTCTGAGCTGATAGAAATTTAAGTGGTCAGGCTTGTCAAGGAGAAGGAAAACTGCAGGGCTGGAGAGTGACTGAGATTAGAAGTGACTTTTGGAGAAATGGGAGCTGAGATAATGCCTTTCAGCTCAAAAAACATGGGTGAAGGCACAGAGTGGGCACGGGAGAACTGGAAATTAAAAGAGTACATTAAATGGAAATGCTTTTGATGTAAGGACAACAAAATATGTATCATCCTTTCAATTCTGGTCTGGTTCCTCTGTCATTATTCCCAGATTTAATGCTGTACTTTTCAACAGGACCTGTATCCTATAGCAATTTCTGTGAAAAATCCCCTTCACAAAATGGCCAGAGAAGCTGAAGAGAAACATTAATATTTGGACTTCATCAGTTCTTGGCACCTATTTGCTTTTACCAGGCTTGCATACCCACTGTGCACTCTGCAGAAAATCTGTGTCTTTTCCTCTGTGCTGTGGGAATGGTAAAATTAGCTTTAATTAGTTGTATACTGACCACACCAAGCTACCTACAGAGGCTGTGGTCTGACATTTCTTTGCTAGAAACAGTGCACAGCAAGATGAGCTCTGTCCCAAATTTCTGAACAAGCAGGAGAGGCAAAGGAGAAAGGATGGTTATTTCCCATGTGGAATGATTTCACGAGTTTGCCAAGGGACATAGAGGAATCATATGTTAGAAGGAAGAAATGTCTTTGGATTTCCCAACCCCCAATTTAGCAGCACAGCTGTAAGATACACTTCCTTTGTACTTGCATCCAGTTGTAGCAGGGTTGCCATTCCATGGTTTATACATGGATAGATGGTTTGGGAGGTCCCCTGGGAGATGAAGGAAGAGAAGGCTGCAAGTTCAGGCAGCTCAAGGAGGTGAGAAAAAGTTTCTTGGTAGACAAGTTGAGAGCTGCTGGCTTGCTTTTAAGGGTAATCATTGTGCAGCTTCTGATGGGGCTTAGTTCTAGGTTTCACTCACCACTCAGGTCCTAGCCTGTGGCACATGTTACAGGTAATAACCCAGCACAGCTCAGACACAAGGGATCTCGTGTGCCACGCAGTAGGAGCAGGGGGAGCCCAGATATTCCTGACCTTGATGCTGAGGCAATTTTTTTCTCAGGATTGACTTCCTTTGCAGTGACTGTAACCCTTTTGTCATCTGCACCATGCTCCCCTTTGTCATTGCACTGCTGGACTTACATCCTTGAACTTAGAGCACAAAATCCCCTCTGTTTTTTTAACTGATGGTTTGTTTGTTTTTCCTCGTTGGTCGATGCTGGGATCAGTGATGTCAACTTGTTCTATTTGCTTTGACAGGAAAATGTTTTCAGAGTTCATTAGGATGGCATCAATTCTAACATTTGGCACACCAACATTTCATGACCTTCATGTGGGGAAGAAATATGTAGGCAAAACTTCCATTAGTTTGAAAAAACACTTGCACTCCATTCCAATTCCTGAACCACAGCTTCAACCAGAAGTTTTGTGCAGTCCCTGTTTGTGATCTGCCAGTGGGCTCCAAACATGGAGACTGGAACTGTTTGGAACCACTTTGTAGGAAGTCTGAACAGAAGCTGCAGTTGGATGAAGCTCTGTACTCACCTGTGAGGCAGGTGCTGCCAGCAGCCAGGCTCCTTGGTTCTGCTTGGCTCAGCTGGTAGGGTCAGTCCAATGCAAAGGCAATGGCATCCTGCACCTCCAAATGCACAACTTCCCTAATGCTTTCCTGACAGTTCCCCTCAGCAAGATGATTCCATTTGGCCACTTTGGGCTCATTCTCATCAATTACAGGGCTCATTAAAAGAGCTGGACTGACTGGCATTGCAGCAGCTGAACTTTGGGCTTGTCTACAGAAAAGGAGTAGCAGGTGTTGGCCCTTCCCTCCTCAGAGCCACCTGCCCTATGGTAACAGAGCCTGAGTGGGAAGGAAGGAAAATGCTCGTGCCTTCCCATGGCCTCTAACTGTGAGGGGCTGAGTAACAGCAGGAACTTCTGCAGTGAAGAAACCTCTTCAGATGTAGCTGGCCTGAGTCCACCTAATTATTCTCACTGACCACCACAAGAGTTGCTAACAGCCTCTGGCTGCTGTCAGCCAATGGGTTCAGCAAGGACCAGGTAGGAAGTGAGAGCCCATTTTTCAGCCATCATTTGTCTTTTGAACCTTCCCTCTGCCTTAGAACTGTGTAACTCCTGCCAAACAGCTCTGCTTCTCCTAGAGCCTGTCTCCAGCCCTTTCCTCTGACCTATCTTAGCCCTTATTTGCTTTTTCTTAGGATCCACTGTGTCTTTCTATTTCTCTCTCATATCCTGTAATCAAGTGAAAGGTGTCTCTGTGGAGAGAGGGGATTTGTACTCAGCCTTTGTTTGCTCTTTCTTGACAGTGCTGCCTGCTGTAAGAAAAGCCAAATGCTGTCCATATGTTGCTGTGCTCCCCTAAATTACGGAGGGTGAACATTTATGGCTGTTCTCACAGTTGCTTTCTCCATACTTTTCTAAATGATATGTTTTCACGAGCAATTACTGAGATAGGCAGTCAGGACTGTTTTTTGAGGTGTGCCACTTAGTGGCCTACACATAAAAACAGGAGAGAGGAGGAGGAGGGTGGCAGAGGCTTAATACCATGTCTTGCTTAAGAAAATGTCCTTCAGGTGAGCAGAACCCTGCACCTTGTAAAAGTATGACTTTAATTTTGCCTTTCAAATATGAACTAAGCAGCGCTGTCAACACATACTGTGTTCTCCCTTGTCAAACCATTTCACTTAGTCTGTCAGCTGTAAACAGCTTAAGAGGCATGTCATTCCAGCATTATTATAGCACTTTTAGATTTGTTTTTAGATTGGCTCTGTATCTGCTCCTGCAAAAGGTGTAGATACAGAGATGACATGGGTTATTTATTGTGTTACTGCAAAATGCTGCTTGCTGTTTGGTGGTAAGCACTGAGTAACTCCATTTCAAATAATGGGCACTGCAGAGTAATAATCCTGTAGTGCCATGGTAATACCATTGCCATACTTTGTCACATCAGTTGTGTCAGTGCAGCAGAGTTCTTTCTTCACCGAGGGTGTCTATGCCCTTGCACTTCATTTGAAGTTTCTTTTTTTTTTTTCCCCTTAGGAGATCAGGAAAGCAGAATTAAGACATGTGGAGAAAGAACTCTGATCAACAGACTCTATACTTTTGTTTTTTTTTCAATAAGTTACTTTACATATTCAAATAAACAGTGTTTAAGCTGTTGATGACAGCTTAACTACTTCATCCCAGAACGTTTTGACAAGTGATTTTCAGCGTTTTGGTTTCTCAGGATTTTGATAACCCCGCAAAAAGCATGAACTGAATTTGTATGTCACATGTTTAATTTATTTGAGATGCATGTATTATGTTGCAAAAGCAATAAGGAGGGAGTTAAAGGGATGGGGTGATACACTCCATATTTATGATCATCAGCTTCTTCACCATGTCATTGCAAGAGAAAAAATGTTCAGAGATATGGAGTATGCAAAGCACTCAAACTTTTTTTGCCAACCAGTCTGGATTGTGATTTATACAAATTGTTGGTGCAATTTCCCTGTGACTCTGCTGAAATCCACAGAACTGAACCCAATTTCACTGCAGGGAGCCCGAGCTGCTTCCCTTGTACCTGGCTGCTGCCGTGTGCATGCTGTCCCCATGCTGTCCCCATGCTCCCTGGCACAATGGGGACTTAATGTCTCCTGGGTTCTGAGCAACAAGAAAGGACAAAGGTAGATGTTTTCTCCCCAGAAAGGCATGACTTTCTGGCTGCATGCATTCCATGGTATTGTCATCAGAAATAACACACAAATGTGTAAACTGATCTTTGCTTTGACACCAAACTGGAGTGTGGACCCAATGTTTAAAGGAAAGTTTGCTTCATCTCTGTTTTGGGAATTAGGTGTTGTCCAGTTTTGGATTATTTCTTTTTCTCTGCCTACATTAAAGCGGAAAAAAGATGGGATACACCCTGTAGCTTCTTAGACAAGAAGTAGGGAAAAACACAGGAAAAGAATTGCTTTTGTAAAGCTCCTGGGCTGCATAATATATTTTGCTCAGAAAATGGTTCATATTTCAATATCATACCTCAAAACCTTTTGAATATTACCCAGTATTGGTTTGGTATTGGTATTTCTATCATGAGTGCATGATAGAACTAGAATCACTGAAATTTAAAATTAGAATATTAGAATTTAGCATATTGGAAGTATTGAAAAATCCTCCTTTAACTTATTCATCACACAGGCTATTGCTATCCTTTTTCTACATCAAAATTCCACTTATTTTATTTTGTAAGCAAGTTGTCTCCACCAGTACTAGGCAGAATATGTCCTTAATAAAGTAGAAGGAGATATTTTATTTTACTAATTCTTACTTCAACTTAAAACATGTCAGTATAAATTCTTATTTTGTAGTAATGCTGTTTAGGATAGGATACCCCATGCATTCTAAATACAATTTGACACTTAATATTTGCCAAAGTAGATTTTTTTTCTCCTAAATAAGTGGAATTTCAAGTATTTTTCACAAGAAAACCTCAACAGCGCCCCGCCACCCCCAGAAAAATCCAAAACAAACCCAAAACCCCAAACTTAACTCAAAAATTGTAGAAGCTTCATCTAATTGTGAAGTTGCACTTTTTAAGTATTAAAATGTCCTCTAAACTGAAAAATCTAATTTCAGTTAATCAAAGTGCTGATGATGGAGATCATAGGTGGCTTTTCAGACATTCCAGGGTCGGAGACCCTGGTCAGATGGTCAGGTGTGATTTGCTTAATCCAGCCTTAGTTGCTTCAACTTTCTTCTGATACTGGACAAGTAACATCTTTCTGATAATTGGGGAGTTTTAGCAAGTATTTAGTATCTGACTAAATTGTCTTTAGTTTGGCAGGTTACAGTGTTATCTGCATCCTGCTGCTTTGGGCAGGTGGAAGACAGGAACAGGCACCTTTTGTTTGATTTCCCCCTAATGGAGAGGGGAGAAGGGAGGAGACCTGACAGCTCTTGACAGTGAGAGGGAGATGGACTTGCCTGTGTAAGGAAAAAATAACCTCTTCTGCAAGAATGAGGGGCTAGGAAGACAAAAAAATAAGCATTTTCAATATATTACAAACAGAATTATCTGCCAAAAGGGAAAGATAATTATCCTAATGTGATTTTTGACCAAGATAAATTCACATTATTTTATAAACTGGGTAACAATTTGAATCTTATGCAAAACCTAGAAATAAATCTAAGAAATATGATAATGTAATAAAATTGAAATTATTAGCAGTCCAAGTGGCATACTTGAGGCAGTAAAACCTTTTAAGTTCCAGTGGAAAATAGGCTAGTAAACCTGGAGTAAGTTACTCCACTGTAATCACTTGATAAATAGCTACAATGTTTGGAAGAATTGATAGTGTCATTACAGCAACATCCCTTTTTATAAACAGCCTGGCGCTGATTTGATTCTAATTGCTGCCAGAGGAACAGTATCAAAGTAGTGCTGCTCCAGCAGTGTAACCTGTGGGGTGAGCAGGAGCTGAAACGAACTGCCTGAAAATGAAGGTTTTTCAAAGGCACAGATTCTAATTCTGGGACTGATGGAGGAGGGCTGAGTAAATTCGGCGCTGGGAGAAACTACAGAGGAAATGCTTAACGAAGAGAGAGCATGAAGTAGACAAAACAGGCTCCTCTGAGTGCACAAAATAGTGGGGAAACAGTGGGAGAAGCTGAGAGGTTTGAACATGAACGTCTGTTTGATTTCTCATTACAAAGAATTCTCCTGCTGGGCCAGTGTGGCCCCACTACCAAACTGCAGCTCTGGGCTCCCTGGTTTCAGGCACCAAAGGCTTAATTTTTAAGACATTCTTAATAATTACAGCACCTTTGCATACTCGTGGGCACTGTGTCCACCTTTTGCCCATGAATGAACCGAAAAAATTAAGATTGCTTTTGCAAAAATGCATCTTTATCATTTTTACATTGCAAATCCTGGATTTTACCCTTCTTGAGTATGGAGTAGGTATCAGCATTGTACTGATGGCAGCTTCGAAGGTTGGGGGCAATGAATTTACATTTGTGTGGAAAAGAAACTAGAACACATGCTTCTAGGCTGGGTCTTCTTCCAAAAACCAACAAGGACTTGTCTTATTTTGGGAATGGTGGGAAGAAAAGCTGGGCTCCATAAGGAGAGAAGAGGAGGAACATGTTTAATAGTTCTGTCATGTTAGCAACAAACCCCAGAATAAACAGAAATGCGAAGGGGAGAGGTATTTATCTTTTTAAACAAATCATGTGATAAGCTTCTCCCATAGATTGAGGACTAAGTGAAATATGTAAAATAGCTTATTGAAGAAAAAATTGCTTCAAGTGGGACTGAATGGCTCAAGAGATTAGTGATGGGATAATAGCTTTTCTCCATTTAAGTGGTAGACCAGTTCAAATCAATTCCAGGTCTCTAGAGACTGGAAGGTGTTGCTATCCTGTGACTCCTCCGCAGTTATTTGAAATGATTTTTTGGTCTCAATTCCATCCTTAGTTGCCAGAAAATTATCCCCAACCCAATCAGCACTGAATTGCTTTGAGCTGTTGTATCCTCCCCCTAAAGATGCACAGCCCTCAAGGCTGTGTGTGGGAATGGCAGCTGTTTTATTTAGCACCACGTTGCTGGTCAGAAATATTTTGTCTCCTGTGGAAGGGACAGATTGCACAAAAGAAGAGACAACTTGGAATATGATGCAATGTAAAATCATTCCTTAAATAAATGCCATGGTTCATTGGTTTAATGTGGATTGCTTGGGAGGACAGGGCTGCTTTTGGGCACTTCCCCCACTTGCACCCAGAGCCTGCTTGTTTGCCTGCAGGCTGTGTCAAGACTTTCCCCTACATCCATGTAAATCACAGAGCAGGGCCAAAACTTGGAAAGCAGCTATTGGTCATAAGGAGAAACTGGAAAATTCAAACTGGTGGCGTGCCCTCCAGTTTTTTTTTTGAAGCACCTATTTAATGTGTGAAGCTGGACCGGTGGAGTGATGTTAGGGACGTGCCAGTGTGTGGCAGCTCAGAGTCTTGCCTATCAGCTTTATTCTGGAATATTATAACAACTAAAATAATAGACATTGATTACTCTGCCTAATGCAAAGATTAAGCAAACAAGTAAGAAGCAATTCTCACACAGATGAGGATGATTTGGATCTTTTAGTGGCTATAACAGTAGGTCTAGAGCTAGTGAACCAAAGCAGAATTCTTATTATTCAGTGTACCAAGGAAAAAAGAGACCTGGGTTATTAGAGAAGAATGCCAGCAGTTTTGTGTGTATAATTGCTTGGAAGAAACAAATAGGTTATTATGACAATGTAAAGGAGTTGGAGAATTGAAATCACATCGTTGTTAGTCACATTTTCTTTAAAACTGGTGCAATACAGAATCACTTACATGAGAAATTTTATTTTTGCCTTAACCCAGACAGCTCTAGGTTTAAGAACGCTTATCAGGGTGGAAGGCTAAAGGGGTTAAGGAAATAAGGCATGACAGAGGTGACCTGTGGGAACTTTCATTATTATATGGAGCCTTGATGAGTGAAATGAGAGGAATTGCTCTCCATCATGAAAGGCTGAAATGTCGAGGGAGCAATTGCAAATTAATCTATTAAGAATAAGTAGGAGGCTGAACAGTGTGACTCAAAAGGATGGAAATATATGGAATAAACTGCAGTGTAAAATCACAATGATTTCTAGACCCAATCTTAAAGACATCCATCTATGATTTTTACAATGGAACAGGGATTTCTATATGTGTGTGTGTATCAGGAAAAGTTTAAGCAGATAAAATTTGTCTCTTTCTTTTCAGGTACTCCCAATATCTGTAATGATCAGGCCTGAATGAGAAGTTGTGTTCTGATTTGTGTGGCTTTAACCAGAACAATGTGTCAAGAATTTTTCTGGGTTTTTTTGTTTTTTTCAAGACATACAAATGAAATGCCTCACAGGCAGTTTTCTGTGTGGTGGTTTTCCTATTTTGCTGTGACATTTTTAACCGGAATTTAGTGTTTGTAAAAGGTACTATGTCATGACATTGTGTAACTGAAAGCCTCTTTTTATTGACAGGTCATGAGCACTCAAGGCTGGAGAAATTTCTCTGTGTCAGACTGCAGAGGTACACCCCCCACAGCCTGAAGGAATGAACTTCCAGGAGGAAAAATGGTAGGTCCATGTCAGTCAGTCCAATCTTATGTTAAATGTCACTGCATGGTTGTTTTTAAAGAGCTCCTATCCCAAGGATGTGGAAAGAGGCATGAAAAGTCACCCAACCGCCAGGACCACGTGTGTTATTTTCTCTGTTCCCCAGCAGTGGTCACAACTTTCTGGAGTGTTAATGCTTTGTCTTGGGCTGGAGTGAGGCTTGACCTCGATGGCAAAGTGTATTTTGGTGGAGCTGATCCAGCAGGATGTCCCCAGCTCCCCTTGTGGTCCCTGGGAGGCGAGGTTCTGTTTGCTCAGTGCCTGTCCCCGATGCCAATCTTTAGGCCTCACTGTTAATCCTTTCACAAAGCTCATGTAGTTTCAGACTTCTACCTTTCCCAGCTTATTATAGCCCAGGAAGATGAGATGTGACTATGCTGAGATACAACCCCCAGTGATGGCACTTTATAATACTGTATAACTGGAGGATTGCTATTGTAGGTAGAGAAAAAGGCAATAAAGCAGCATTGATATCCTGCCTGCCCTCTTACAGGAGTTATTGAATCAAACCTACCAGAACTGCCAGACAAACAATTTGCAGCTGCAGTCTGAAGCCTGACAATGACACAGAATCAAAAAGAAATAGTTGGAGAGCATGGGCTTGTGAACTCCTCTGCGACCCACCACAGCAGGCTCCCTAGGATTGTTCTCCTCTTTCTGGTCCTTTGCCTGCACAATTCCTTCTCTTTCCCTCTCTTTTCCTCTCTCCCATTTTCTCTCCTACATCTTGCCATTTTCAGCTTTTCACACCTTTTCCTCTTCCTTTTCTTTCTCTCTCTCATTGCCTCATTATTTCCTTCTGTTGCCTCTTGCTTGTTTTTACTTTGTGAGTTCAAGTGCTCTTCTGTGTTTTTCAGTGTCTCTATTTCCCCAATTCTTTCTTGGTTTTAATTTAGTTCCTGCCCTCCCCAGTTTCCCATAGTCTTTTCTCCCTTCCTTGCTGCAGCTTTTTTTTCCCGTTTCTTTTCCCTCTTCATTTTATTACTCATTGTTTCTTCTTTTCCAACCAGTTCTACTACCTTCATTTTTCTTGAGCCATGTTTATCAAGTAGCTGAGCTCTTTGGTGCTCTTACCCCTGATATGTGAGGATTTAGAAATTTCCTGTGCACTATGATTTCCAAAGTGCCAATCCAGCTTAGCTAAGGGGAACTGATGTGGTTTGGCTCTAATGTCTATGAGGAGAGATGCTGCAAAATTCAGAGTAACAGTAGCACTGACCAATGCTCTTGGGCTCGTGACCCTACTCTTGTAGGTGAATTCAAAGCTTACCAAATTAATGGGGTCTGGATCAAACCTGCAAGTAACAACACCTTGTCAGATTTCTGTCCTTTATTTCAATATAAATCCCAGTGCTTTTGATTTCTTCTAGTGTTTGCTTTGGCTCAAGACATTATGTTTGGTTTGGGGTTTTTTTTTCAAAGTAACTATTCTAAAGTACATATAATATATGTAGGGGTCAATGAAAAGGGGCCGTACTATGAACTATATTCCAACTCATATATATATATAATTCCTAGATTTTGGGTGCCTATAACAGTTATCTAGTATTTTGGGAAATACTTTTTCATACTTTGTCATGTGTTTCTTCTCTCCTAACTGGTATCTAACCATTAGCCCTCTAAACTTTAGCTGTTCAGTCTATTAAATGGGTAGCAGGTGTGTTGATAGTACACAAATCCTATTTTTTTTTTTCAATTTTTTAATTATTTTTTTTCAATCATCCTAAATTACAAACTCAGTTTTTGTTCCAGTATCGATGGGGGTATTTTCAGTTACTTTGGGTTCTTTATGTTCCTTGATTTACTTATTTTCTTTATCCCACTGCCCAACAACTTCAATATAAAAACATTTTGATTTGTTGTTCTTCATGACAGTATTTGGGGAGACCTGATAGCATCCTTCCAGTACTTAAATGCAGGCTTACAAGAAGGCTGAAAAGGGATTTTTCCCAGTGGCAGGGAGTGATAGGACAAGGGGCAGTGGCGACAAACTAGGAGAGAGTAGGTCTAGGTTAGATAATAGGAAGAAATTATTTACTATTGAAGCAGTGAAGCACTGGAAAAATTTGCCCAGAGAAGTTGTGGATATCCCATCCCTGGAGGTGACCAAAGTTGCACAGGACTCTGAGTAACTCTGGTCTAGTCATCTTTAAGGTCCCTTCCACCTCAAGCTGTGGTTCACTGAGTATTGCCCAGTTCCTTTCAAAAGCTGGTTGATCTTGCTGGTTATTTCCACATTCTGTGAGGCCCTCTTGAGACAGGGCTGCTGCCAAGGCCAGCTCCCATTTCTCTCCTCATCCCTGGAAGGCTCTGGAGCTGTGGAAACTGTCTGAGAAAGGAATGGGGGTACTCACCATGCCATAGGTCACCATGAGCAGGCCCAGGAACCAAGTCAAGCCCTGATGCTGTTGACATGACACCACCTTTCCTTCTGTAAAATTATGTCTGATAGGAGCACGAGAGAAACCCCTCCTTCCTCTTCTCTTTTGTCTGCCTCCTTCTGTCTTTCCATCCACTGCTTCTGTGAAGTTCAGTGCTGGTGACAATCGGGGAAAAACAGTTCCTGTATAATCCAACCCTTTCTGCTCTGATTGGATTTTTCTTCTTGTGTCTGCTTCTTTATTTGATTTAAAACCTTCAAACTCCTTGGAGGTTTTCCATTAAGATTTGGAGCACAGTTTGGAGAAGGGGGAGCAATCAGAGAATTACCTAAAAAGTGCCAGTTTATTTTTAGCTAATGGAAGAGGGGGGCTGATTGGATTAGGCCAGCAATGTGAGTACCTGGTGCAGGCTGCTATCAACATATCAACAGGGGAAGGGTTAAGTACAGTTTCTTTCACTTTTTCTCATTCACCCCATTTTC
>VZUA01011631.1:8325-19038 GCA_013401035.1 Horornis vulcanius | reverse complement strand
AAAAAGGCAGGAGGCCCAGAGGTGTGAATGACCGAAGACAAAATAGACCTGAAGTTCTCAAAAAAAGCACGTCCTGGCATTTCCAGAGCCGTGTTTGAAGCTGGTTTGATCAACCAATGTGTCCCATATTTGTTTGTAGGTTTAATGGGCTGTTTCCCGGCGGCCTGGCTGCTGGGAGAGGGCATGGTGGAGGTCACCCAGAAGTTAATTTGGAAAGAGGCCAAAAGGCCACAACTTGATTGAATCAAATGTAAACAAAATAGGCCTGGGAACGGTGTGATGCCCTTGTGCCTGAGTCCCCTGCAACCTCTTTGCTCAAAACACAGAGTGGTGGAGCACCAGTGAGGAGGGTCTGACCCCATCACAGGGAGACAAGCTCGGGGTGGCAAAGGGACCCAGACCCTGCTCAGGGCACACAGGGAAATACCAAGTTTATTATGGGAGAGCCTGGGGAGCTGAGGACTTTTCAGGAATATATATCTCCCCTTCAGAAAAATCCATTACTTTGACGGATTTGGTGAAAGTTTCCCTGTGCCTGCTAGGCTCTCTGAGGTTTATTATTCCCACTGTATTTTAATTCCCTGATCAGATGAAGCTGCATACTAATTAGAAAAATGTGCAAACTACCAGATTGTTAAATAATGCAAGGCACAACACTAATCACTTGAAAATACAATATTTAAATTGCACCAAAGCAAGTCACTTTTGACTCATTTTCCACCTTTAATAAGTTAGCACTACAATGTCTGAAGTGCTGTATATATGCAACATAATCTATCAAGTCCTCAAAGGAAATGTTAATAAATACAATAATTACTTGGACACGCCTTTTGTTCATCATTATTAAACAGTTTGTAACAATTAAAATATTAAAACCACATGTTGTTGAAAAGCAACCAGGCATTGCAATTATTTTTTTTTACTAAGGCTATTAAATAAAATGACAGAAGATTTTTATTTTAATGATAAATGCATTTTAGAGTGGATCAGTTAATTCTTCTTTAGTACACAAAGTAATCTACAGCTCCACCGAGTCTAGGCCTGGTATTTAAGTACTAATTCCATTGTCCTTTTAGCTCTGTCTTGGCTCCCATTAATGCCGGGTAAATGCTCTCCCACTCTGTATGCAAGTGGTACTGACAGGATTTTGCCAGGGCAGTTAAATCAGGGGAAGAGTGACCCTTGGTAATGAGAATGTAATTAAATCTGAAGGCATCTGACTGTCAGCTGACTTTTCAAACCCAAACCCCTTCTCTCCCTCTTCAGGAAGAGCCAGCACCTGCCCACAGCAGACATCACCTGCCAGGGCCCTGTGGCAAACCTCCAGGTTTGTTTGGATTGTTGAGGGAATGCTGTATACAGGTCACCCAACACTGAGTGTTTTTGAACAGCCAGAGATTGTTTGTGCCTGGTGTGTTTGCATGCCTGTCTTCAAACAGAGGTGGATCCTGGAGTGGTCTTGCATATGTGAAGGTTTTCAACTTTGTCTCTGTGGCTTCAGCTCGGGCAGGGAGACAGGTGCTTCAGGTGTGTCCTGCAGGGACCATCCTCCAAACAGTGCTGTGGAATAGAACCAGACCAACACCTTTAAAGGAGATTCATGTGCTTTTGTGTCCAGAACATGCAGCTGATGCACAGTGGTGCCTTAAAACAAACACCAGATATCCTGTACCAGAGCTGAAGTTTATCCTGTTGCTGGAGGAAACAAACCTGAAGGAATCCTTGTGCAGCAAAACTCGGTGTAAGTGGAGCTATTGATAGCAGATTAACAGTTAATTACAGTTATTCTGGGCCTGGTTAATTGTATCAAGTGTCGCCTTGTGCTGTGACTCAGGCTGTAATTTAATCAGTAGAGTCTGAGGTGGGTGTCCTCCCTGATGGGCCCAGTAACAAAGGACACAGCTGTCTGGGACATTTTGTAGTTTTCTCATGTTTTTCTCCAAAACTGACTCAACATCAAGGTTTTTAAAATGTGGTTCAGACTGATTGGGGACTAGAATTCAAGGAGCTAATCTTCATTGGTCAGAAGGTAACCTCTGTTCTTCTTGGCTGCAGAAGAAATCCAGTTGCTTTTGTTCCCAAGAAAAAGGCCTTGATAATAATGTTACTTTTGATTCCAGTTTGACGTGGTGTAAGACTGCTTAGTGATGATGTTCTCAGGGGCAGGAGGAAAAGGCAGCACTGTCATATCCACTGTGGGCAGAGAGGGCCAGCTCTGACAGGAATTTCCTGCTCCAGCCCTGGTCTGTGCTGTGGGAATGTGGTGCCCAGCTGTGGCATGGTGTACAGGCAGTGTGGCACAAATGCCTGTGAGATTCCCACTGCAGTCTGAGCTGCTCCATGTGCTGGGCAGGTTGGAGCTGGGAATTTCCCCAGTGCAATTCTGCCACTTCACCCAAGCCCTGTGCCTGCAGGGGGAACAAGGCACACTTGTGGCAGGTATTTCCCCTGTGCTGGCAAACCCCCTTCCCTCTCAGTGAGACCCTTTTGACCTGACTGCATTGAGACAGGTGTAAAAACCCCTCATGGCTCAGGAGGACTCTGGGTTGATGCTGTTGTTCATTAAACTTCTTAGCTTGGTTTTGACCTGTAACTGGCTGCAGAGACTGGGTTTTACTTTTGTGCCCCTGCTGCTGGACCTCATGCAATGAGAGATGCCCCTTGCAGCACATCAAACTGTGAGCAAAGAGAGAAGTTTGGCTTGCATCAAGATTTGTTGCCTGTCACCTCACTTGGCTGTATTTCCAGGAGTGATATTTAAGAGAGGGAAAAATGCTTGGCTGGGGACGTGTGTAAGAAGATGCTGCTGATGCAGCAGGGTCAGCAAGGAAGTGGGAGGCAGCTGGCAGTGGGTGGGTGTTCAAGCCATCAACAAATACCTTGGTGGGGAGGAAGTTACCTTTTATTTTTGGCAGGACCCCTTGAATGCCTCCTGTCTATTTGTGGGGAAGGACTCCTCTGACCTTTTCTTGCAGCACATAATCTAAAAGCTGAGGGTGAGACTCACATAGGTGCATTTCAGGGCTTCCTCTGTGAGTGTTGTGTCTCACTGAGGGAGGGTATAAAGTCACCAGCTTTGAACTTAATTTAAACACTGAGTTGCTTCAGCTGTTCAGTTGGTGTCTATCCATCTGTGTGTGGGAGAACCACACCAGACAGGGCTCCTCCTGGCTGCAGCTCCAGAGGCCTGAGCCTTGCTGTTGGGTACATTCAGTGATGAGTTGCACTCCAGTGTGTCAACACTGCCCATGCTGGATCCTGGATGGCTGGTTCCTTATCCTGTTGGTAGACCCATCCTAGGTGCCAGTATTGACACTGGAAAAGTTGTGTCCCTGGAGTTCTTTTGGTTTTTGCAAGCAGCATCCATGCTCTGAACACAGAGGAGAGCTGAGACCTTGCTCAGGAGCCAGTCCAGACATCAGCCACTAATTGGAGGCCAGCTGCTTGATCCTGCCTAGCTAACAGGTTTGGGGGTGTTTGCCATGCAGTCCTCCTCCCCCTGCCTGATTCAAGTCTCTGCTAAAATCAACAGCTTGATAATTGACCCCATGCTGGGGTTGTCTTGTCTGATGGGAAATAACTGGCTTATAAGGCAGCTGTTCAGTTCCCTGTGAAGATCTGTGGACCAGGGGACATCTATCAGAAGTTGCATTTTGGGTTTCCAGAGCCTTCAGGGGCAGTGAATGCAATAGTAAAGCTTGGAAAGAGCAGTCCCCAGGAGGGCAGGATGCAGCCAGGGTGATTCAAGCTGGTGTTCTGGCAGAAACCTCTGTGCAACACAACACTGTGCACAAAAATACGTGATTTGAGGATTGCCTCTCCACTGGGAGCTCTTAGGGGAAAAGGAAAGCAGCTGGGACAGGGGTTTGTGTTGCAGAAAGAGAAGAGGAAGAAAATAAAATCCTTCCTGCCCAGCTCTCAGCTTGCTGTTTCCTACCTGGTGCCAAGGACAAGATGTTTGTCTTGCAGGCAGCCCTGCAGACATCGCCAGCAGCCTGAGAGCCGCCACGTGTGCCGGAGCCTGAGCCAAGAGGAAATCTCCCAGCTGCTCCAACAGGCTGGGCTGGGCAGGAGGAGGCTGTGGGAACCCCTGGCTGCTGCACCCCCTGTCTGGGTCACCTCTACAGAACCTGATCACCTGATCCCCTCTGCAGAGCCATGGGGCTGTTATAGCAAATGGCTTGAGGTGGTGCGAGACCTGCACAGAAGGACCTGAGCCCTTCTAGGTGCTCTTGCATCCAGGCCATCCCTGCTCATATGGCTGAAGGATGTGATGGGAATGGAGTGGTTGATGGCACTACCTCTGCCCATTTTGTCTTGTTTCTTGTGCTCCTGCTTTGCATTTTGTCTCATTTTTCATCTTCTGGTGACGTGCACTTTGGGCCTTCCTGAGTGGTGTTTGGGTAGAAAAGCAGGGTTCTGTTCCAACAAAACTAAACAAAATATGGAAAATATGGATAATAGCAGTGATGGGTCCTGGCCCACATAGGCTCCCACACCCCTCTTTCTCTCAGCTGCCAACACCCTGATGGGTTGATGGCTGCTTGAGAGGTGGAGAAATTGGTCCAGGTTCTCATTTCTAGTGATGCAGAGCAAGTGGAAAGGAGAGGAGAAGGCAGCTGGGTCTACTGGTAGGACTGAGAAACTTTGTGGGGAAAAGAAGCAGGGATATGATGCCAGAGGAAGAACAATGTGGAAAGAGGACAAGACAGACAGCCCTTGCAGGTAGCAAAAGGAGCAAAACCTTTTCCACCACCCTTAAGAGGCATGGGGATAGTTAATATGCCTGATCAGCCCAGGCAAAGTGAAGAAGAGCTGGAAGGGGGTGTTTGCAGCACATGGCTGCATTGCTTCTAATGAAGTGTTAGGTCATGGAAGTCTTTCTGATCCATAAAGGAATTGGTTGAGGCAGAAAAGTGCTGAAGGCATCATCTACTGCCTGGTCCAACCACATGTTTGATGACTGGTATAATTATTGGGTTTTTTGAGTTTGAGGAATGTCTGTGTTTGATGGAAGCAGACATAGGAAGGGATGCTGAAGGGCCAGTGATAGTTAAGGCTTGGAAAGGCAAAGTAGAAGGGGCTGTAGTAGTCCAAAGAGGGAACAGCATTTCTCCAGCATTGGCATTGATGTAGGGCTCAGGGGATGAACCAGAAGCAGGCAGGAACTGCCCAGGACCCCACCAGGCTGGGGTGGACACCTCAGCCCTGCTTGGCACCCACACTGTCCTGTTTCTTCCTACTGCTGCACAAAAACAAGCCATAAACAGCTGGGGTGGAAAGGGAAGGAACTGATATAAGGTGAATGAGCTGATCGTAAAGCCTGAGTAATCTGTTTTTCACATGTGCCCAGTGATGAATGAGCATTTGTTCAGGCCAGGGAAGTGACACCTCCCCTGCTGGGGGGACAGCAGACAGGAGCTGGCCCCTGTGCCTGCCATGGTGCCAGCCAGGGCTCAACCTCCACAGGAGCATCCAGTCCTGGGCATCAGCCTGCCCTCACCAAACCAGGGCAATCCATAATGCCTTGGTAGCCCCTTCTGCTGCCAAAAGAGATTTACTGTCCAGTGCACACTGTGTTAATTACTGCCAGCACTCAGGAGTCTTTATCTGTCTTCCTTTACCCATAGGGATGTTGTCAGTTTGGATAGCTAATCTGGAATCAAGCTGATGATCCATAAAGTAGGGCCACCCTTTGGTCAATAATTCACTGCTGTCACCAGCTTTTTTATGCTATCAGGAGAGTGACCAGGAAAACTGATTTACTGGCAGCCAAGAGCATCTCCTCTGGAGCCTGTGAAGACAGTAAAGTGGGTCCTGCTGTGCTGGTAAACCCTGAGTGATGCATGGTAGGGATTTTTCCTGTTCCAGGTATTTTGAGTGCTAGAATTAAAGACTAAAATACTTTTATGGCTAAGGAGCAACAATATAAGCTCAGAGCTATGATTCACAACTTTAGTCACCCCTCACCATGGACTGGTACAGAGTCACAGAGCAAGAGTGACTCAAGATCAGTGTGTGGGGAGGGAATTCCAGGGCCATCCCTTGCTCACACTGCTCCAAGCACGCAGGAAGTGCTGTCTGGGGCTTGGTCTGCTGAGTTCAGCTCCAGTAGCACAAACCCTGTTACATCTCAAAGGAGGCAGCACAGGGAAATGCAGGATTGGCCTTTAGAGCAGCTGAGAAAATGGCCATGTCCAACTCATCATTTTTCCAAGCACTGAAAATTACTTTTCCATCTCCAAAATCTGCTTTCACTTTATTTACTTTTGATTAGTGGTAATTCTTTGTTCTGATGAGCTTGAAGTAGGAGTTCAATGAGGAACAGGATTCTTCTCTGCCATGTCTGTGCTGCCAAAGTGCAGCCAACTGGAATGGATCATAAGGAGTCCACAATTCAGATGTTCTCCTCCCAAAATGGGTTCTTCTGTCCATGGACCAACACTGTGATCAGAAGAGCAATGGTGCCTGCTGGAGTGCACACGCTCATGTCTTCACTCTTGCAAGACAGAAGTACAGATCCTGGTATTTGCAGATATTTTTAAAGTTTTAAATATCCTTATTTTCAAATAGAGTTTGGTACTTGGTACCAGGGAACACTGAGTTTTTCTGTAATATGTGTTGCGTTTTGCAGCTGCCCAGGAGGGGGACGGCTCTCTGGAGTTTGGAAAAAAGCAGTGAAAAGAATGATGCTGCTGATGTTGGTGCAAACTCCTGTGCCACCAAGGTGCCTCTCCACAGACTGGATAAACCTAAGGGAGCTGGGAAATAGAAATGTGGTGTGGAGGGCACCAGCACTCTCATGAGGGTTGGTTAAATAATAAAGTATTTGCTAATAAAAGATAATTTTTTCCATGCTATTTCCAGGGCTAATAAGCAGAGGAAGTGGAGAGAATCGATTCTGCTGTTGCATGCTTGTGTATGATCAAGCCACCAAATTCAAAACACATGAGTTTTGAAAAAGTCCACAACTTCAGCCTTATAAAATGGGTTCCTTTCCCTGATTCTTGCCTGTGATCAGATAATGACCTTCGTAAGCAAAACAACCCCAGCTGTGTTTCATAATGGGAATATACTTCTGTACATTGTAATGACCTGTTAACAGGGAACAGTATCGTGTGAAAATCTGCACGTTTCCCATGATGCTGCCCTGATTCAAAAGCCACACATAAATTATTTGGTATTGCAGATTTCAAGGTCAGGATTGGCCACATAAGATCTAGTTTTTCACCCGCAAAACCCAATGTTTTTAGCAGGCTGGAATTTAAAATAGAAAAATCTGATCTGTTGGGAATCTCAGGAGTTGTGTGAGAAGTACCTCAGTACCTGTGTCAGGTAGTCCAAAGTGCGTGGCTGGAGTGGGTGACTGAAGTGATGAAAGGGAAAATAACACCTTTGCTCTTCCAAAACTCTTCCTTACGAGGCTCTTGAAGGAAGGCATCCTGTGCTTTGCAAGCAGTTGTGAGTTGGTGAAATTAACTGAGTTTTGGGAGGTTTCTAGCAGAGCCAGGTGCTGGTTTTCACTGCTAGGATGAGTTCCCAGGGTTCCCTTCCTGATGCCAAGCTGCACATGGACACATGGCTGGGGCTCCAGAGTCATTTGTGCACTGAGGCACTTTTTCTGCTGGATGTGAATACTTGATTATTAAGCATATATTGCAATTCTGAATATTATTTTAGCTGTAAGTTTAGTCTCCATCCTCTCCAGCTTTTTAGGTTTGATCGTATTCCAGAGGCTTACTAAAAACATGCGAAGAATTTCAGTGAAACTCTCTGGAACAGTTTTTGTTAAATTCTTTCAGTCATGCAAGCTAAATTAAATGACAGCTCTGTCCACCAAAAGATTACAAATATCAATCAAGCTTCTCCCCTAAACTCATGAAGGAATTAAATGTTTTTCTAAAAGTCTTTTATTCCCCTTAATAATCTCTTTGGCTGTTCTCTTTACTTTACATATTTTTGAAGTGTGTTGAAAGGGATGATTTCTGCCCTAAAGGAGCACAGTGCTTGTAGCTTGCTGACAGTATTTAATCTGAATTTGTGGGCACAATTTTGGGTATTGCTCAAATTGATATTTGCAATACTGTGGGCTTATTTCCAAGAGGAGAAAACAGCTATTAAACTGCAGTCCAAGAAACATGATGCTGAGCTCTTTTCAGAGATGAGAGATTAATAACAAAAAGTATGTTGCAGCTCCCACTGTTTATGTTAAAATTGGAAAAACAGGACCAGGTGGTTCAGTGGGCTGGTGGGATAGGGTGCTCTGAGTAAAGTGGTTGTAAAGAATGAGGAGTTAAAAAGATTTCAGCATACAGTGGCCTGTCCAAGACAAGCTGAGTCATTACCCCGCGTCGCTGCATCTGTTTTTGTCTGGTCACTGTACAGTTATGAATAATTGTGTAAATCACGCTGGGATGCCCTGGGGAGCTTTCTTAGCAGGAAGGCTCGGCACACCATTCCCATCTGCCTTGTGTTTCAGGCTGTAGGGAGACCACAAGACAAGCCAAACAACAAAGATGTACATGGAAACCAGATGTGACTGCCCAGTGTCCCTTGGAGTCCCTCCTGCCAATGCCCTGGCACTGCCCACCCTACCCCTCCAGAGGGTCATGGTTTGAAAGGGATGGGACTGGAAATAGAACTGATGGACACCTGATCTGTTAGGACTTGTACTGAGGAGCAAAGGGAGTTTCTTGCCATGGTGGTTGTGTGGATGGGGGAGGAAAGCCTTGCAGCCCCCTCAGAGGTGCATGGATGTGTGTGCCCGGACTCCCACAAAGAGTGCTCCAGTTTACATCAGCTACATTGTAAATACAGTGTATTTTTGCTATTATGGTTTAACAAAGAAGAGCAGATATGACAGTAAACTCTTACAGCTGGGTGAGTTGTGATTAAGTTGAAGCTATCTCACTGTTACATACCACTTTAGTGATCACCAGACTGTGTATTTTCCTGTCTCCTACCATGGGCTTTAAACCACAGGACATGAATAAACTGTAATGTTAGGGTACAGTCAGCTCTGCTTGCTATTTAAGGATGGAGAATCTATGTTCAGTACACCAAATATAATTTCATAAAGCATGCAAACCATCAGGGAGGTTGATGCGTGGGACTAGGGCTGCTGCTCTGGATGAAGATGAGACATCCAACAGCATTCCTGGGTCTGGATGTACCAAAGGAGTGGAGTGGGATTTCCACCCCATGCCTTGTCTCCTGCTAACTCTTCCTTTAGTTTTGTGTCATGGGCTCTATTGCTCCCATAGGGAGCTGCAAAATTCAATTGAACCTCTCTACAGTTATCAGCAGCTGGGGAGGGCATGCCTGAGGATGGAGCTTTTCTCCTGGCAAAGGAAAGAGCAGTCTGGCAAAGGGATGTCACGTTCACTTGATCCAAAGTTGGGGCCCACATGATATTTCTCAGAAAGTTCCTGTTTTATTAAGGCTACAAAGGCACAGAAATTAAGCTGCTAATTTATGGCATGCCAAGGAAAAAAAGTAATACTACAAGAAATGTTCAGTTATTTTAATGTTTGAAAACACACAATTGAAAAATCCTGATCTTCCCTTGCCCCCCACTGAGCTTATTAAATCTGAAAATATCCCAAAGCTTAATTCTCTCTGGCAGAAAGTTCCTCTGCTCTTTTGGGTAAGTCATGAAAGTTTTGCTGCCTGGGCTGCACGGTGGGGTTCTGTCTGGCTTGCTCTGTTCCTGGGATGCAGAGGAAGGAGGATCCCACAGAGGAGGGAGGATCCCACAGAGCAAGGAGGATCCCATAGAGGAGTGAGGATCCTCCAAAGGAGGGAGGATCCCCCAGAGGAGGGAGGATCCTGCTGCTGAACAGTTGGCACCCCTTCCAGCACCATGGGCTTGGGTCTTTGCAATGGTGCACTGGGTTTGAACTGGTCTGTGTGCTAATTAGCTGCTGTGCATGGGAGACCCTCATTCCACCTCATCTGACGACTGCTCTTAGCTGGGGGCTTTGTTTGGAGGAGCAAAATACAAGTGATGTAAAGGCTTAGGTGGCTGGCATGTTCAGTTCCTGGGCAAGGTCTTCCCTGTGTTACCCCCAGTGCTGCACTTGCCTTTTTATTTGTTTCTTTTTGTTTGTTTGTTTGTTTGTTTGTTTGTTTGTTTGTTTGTTTGTTTGTTTGTGGTTGCACCATATTCTGGGAGAGGCCTGTAAATGTCTAAACCAAGTAAAATTCCTAAAAAGTGAACTTAACCAGCCTGAGCCAAAGCCTGTTGGAGGCCATGAAAGCACATCCCCTGAGTTTTGAGGAGATGAGCTGCATTTCACTGCCTGCCATGGATGTGGTTCTCACACCAGGCAGACTTTGGCACGTGCCAGGGAGAGCTTTGCTGCAGGGTTTGGTGCAGCTGGGGAACCCAAAGGGGTCTCACATGGAGCCATTCATTATTCATTACGTTATGCTCCTCTAATATAAACACTAAGGTATGTGGACATTGCTGTGGACAGGGCGAGCCAGATGCCAAAGGCACTCCTCCAAGGCTGTATAAACTTCAGGAGATAAATATTTTAGAAACTGTTTTCTAGGGCTAGCTTAATAGTTTAAAAATATAACCTAGATTCCAGATATTAAAAAATGCCTTGCAAGGCATGCATATTGCTGCAAGAGATGGAACTAACCAAACCCCTGAAGCATGAGGAAAGCTCCCATTTTGCAGTATCTTTTCTGTTACTTATCCTTTTC